>JACMIF010003468.1:0-10572 GCA_014805445.1 Diplogasteroides magnus
CATTCAGACCCTCTCCGCCTCTATATGCCTGCATCAGTAAACCCGGCAAAAATCTTGTGCAAGGTACTACTTTAGTACTATCCAATGCCAGTATGCTTGGCCCTTGACGAAGCCAGCATCTTGCTGTAGAAAATCCGAAACATGGCATTTCGTCACATTTTTACATCCATACATGAATTCACAAAGATGCACTTTTCTCAAATAGTGGTAGTTGTATTTTTTTCGTTTGCATATCGTTCGAATCCTCTCCTCGAGCTGCTTCTTTCTGCTTGGTTCATATCCCGCGGAAATCACTATGTAATCATCTACAAGAAGAATTGCTAAAATCAAAAGTTAGCTGTATAATACGAAAATCTCGAAAATAAACTAGGTGAAACAAAGAATCATGAGAAGGCCTGCAAGGCCTACGTGATGAAAAAAAACCAGATCTAAAATCTTCACTTTGAAGCCTTTTATGACGTCCGAAAGATGCCGTATTCGAGCCGGATGTGCCAAATGCCGCAACTTTGCAGCCCCCGTTCTCGACGATGAGGCCGAATTGAGGTGTCATACTTCTCAGGGGTTCTAAGGGGCTCTAGTAGAGTGACATATTTTAATTTCAGGCAAATCAAAAATACTTTCGGGAATTTGATCACAATCATCGCGCCGCTTAGGTGACCGGCCTCATAATCAGCAAATGAAATTTGACAATTATTGAGAAATATTGCAGATTCCACATTAAATCGCTCTCAAGTGGACTGTCAACGTTGAGGATCGAACCTGTTACTGTATGTTCTTACAACAATTCAGAAATCATATGTTTCACAATCAGTATATAGAGAATGAACAGGATTTTTAAACGATAGACACAGTCTATGGAAGCAGAAATAAATTCGTTTTATCAATTTCATAAACAATGGGAAAACACGTGATAATGAGTCTTGAGTGCTGCTCGGCAGATAAATATAGTAAGATAAGTGGAAGATTTATTTTCAGTTGGCCGACAACAATTCTCTCATCTCGTGTTCAGCAGACAATGGAGTGGCCAATCCAATCCATGCAGAGGCCATGTTGACTGTTATAGCGAGAAGTGAGTTTCAATCTGGGGATAAATAGCCACGAATTCCCTTAACAAGTATTGTGACGGCAACATTTGGTCCTATCATTAAATATGTTATACTGTACCAAACACTTTGCATTCGTGACTATACGTCTGATAATGATGCGATAGTTAAAGAATTAAATTCAGAAGAAAAACCGCCTGGCTTTCCCCGGATAGAGGCCCATCCCTCAATCAAGGCCGTTGAACAGGGAAGAACTGCACATGTTACATGTATAGTGGATGGAGATCCTAGACCAAAGGTACGACAGTAATTTAATGTCTTTATGAACGATCATACAAAGTTTGTACAAAAGTGACTAAAAAGGTCGGAGAACGCGTTGTATTCCACGGAAATATCTACTCATGCAAGCTATCGATTTCTAAACTGATCATAAACTCAGAAAAATTGTATGTTTCACATCACAAACAAAGCTGATTATGAAATATGGGTTCAATAATGTTTACATGGTCGGTTTCCATCCAAAATGATAAAATTATAACATGTCAGGTGTTGTGGCTGAGGGACAACGTTCCCGTTGACATCCGAGCAGATGAACGATATTCCATCTCCACACTCAGCAATCCAGGTGAATCTTTGCTCCATAACGGCGAAATGAACCTACGTACTGAAATTATCTGACCATAGATTTGTTTTGTCCTAAGATGCGAATGTCCATATCGCGTGAATTTTGATCTATTTTTAAAGGATCCCTCGACCGAATAATAGAGAAATTTCATAATAGCGCTTTGCCTGATCCATCACGATATTACTGTAAGAAAAATATCAAACTTTTCTTAACAGAGAAGAGTCCATGTTTTTAAGAGTAGAATCTTTAACCACCCTTTATCTATATAGTTGAAACAATTGCAATTTTTGGTATCCACTGACACCAGAAACAGTGAACTTAAAAAGCACAGCGCGAAATGGAAGGCGTAAATGAAATTTTGAGGCGCGCATTTTAAAAATATTCAAATGCGCGCCTTTTCTCCTAATCATCAATGTGCCTTTCTTACGCTCTCCTGCCTCGTAGAAATTATTTTATCCATTTTCCTTTGGCAGAATAACACATCAACGCGAGCCCTATCAAACGGCGCTTACAGTCTATAAGAATTTAATATTCGGTCGAAGGATTCTTTAAAGCAAATCACATAAGTTGCACTACTTGCATTTATTCAAAGATTCGTCCGAATTCTAATGTCTATGACTTCTGATTCGTTTAATCAAAAACAAAAAATATGATTTATTCGCCTTTGCGCACTCCTATTTTGTACCATATTCTGCTATCGGGTACTACATATCTGTTCAATTCTTTGCAGGAGCACTGATGATCCAGCGATCAACGGAGGAGGACCAAGGACGGTTGGTGGTCTTGTTCTGTTCTCATTTACTCATTGTCTACTCTGAAACTGATCATCCATATTCAGATATGAATGCGTCGCTCGAAACGCCCACGGTGTTCAGCACTCGAAGGCAGCGCAGTTATACGTGAAAGGTGTGTATGTTTTATAGGACTGGCGGTTTCGCTAACAGCGTTCATTTGAGGAGGAACTTCCTTTATTGACCTCATGAAACATATCTAACATCACGTGACAAGATAAATAGAAATCGAAATATGTAGTCGATTTAATCGAACAGTCAAATAATAACGACAATCAGTTGCTAAACGAAAGTTCTCAATTGCCAAACTACTTGTCGAGGGATTGCCCAACTGCTTCATAGTACGACGATTGCACGGATGACTGCTATCACTATCCATTGTTTTCCCCTCAATCGCCCTACCCTCTCCCATCCTCCATTCCCTCCAAGAGGCAATTCTCCACATCTGCATCTCGTGCTGTTTCAACTATACGATCAACAATAACGAAGAATAGCTTGTGCTTCTTTTCTGACCACACGTTACGTAGTAAATTGTCATGAATCGCCCAGAAGCTTCGCGTTTTACGACTGACCGCAGCTAAAGGAGAGAAATACCGTCGATGATAATAGTCTTGGCTAATGGAATACGAGTAGTTGCACTTTTATCCCCATTTCATTCTCTCTTGGAACTAGAGCGGCGTCACCCCTAATTTTCATATTCAAATGATTACTAAACCGCACTTACAGTATACCATCTAATACGAGCGATTTTCCTTAGCGGGGCAAAAATAATACAAAAAAGTTAACTTTAGTAAAAGCAACCCTGGAAGCGGAATACTATACAATATCCTGCAGTCGAAGAAGTATAGTCGTGTTCACGGATGAATTACACAGTTCTTCAATTCTTTATGTGAAAAACAAGAGGTCAAGATGGGACCCTTGACCAAAATATCGCTACTTTCGCTACTTCGAAAGAAGTGATGTCTCGTAACTGTTTCGATTATCGAAACTTTTCACGCCGATATTCGACACGAAAACATTCCAATTACTAAAAAAAGAATAACTACCAAAAACACCAACGACCGAGCTCCTAGTGCTAACACCAAATGCACGGAACGTTCCAAGTGGTCACTCTCCCCTTCTCTTACCCCCATTCTAATTGGCATTCATGAGCCGTCTGTTGATACCTTTCCCCTTTCCACTCTCAATTTCTCCTCATGAGGTGTCTTCCCACGCTCCTATATTCGGGAAGAGGAAGGGGAAGGGACAGCAAAGAGAGGAGTCTTTCACTATTTCACTCGGGGCTCATGCGCGCCAATCACGCAACGCCGTTTGCTCCTTTTCCCTTCTTCTTTCACTTTGACCGGCATCTCATTCACTCTTTTCCGGACACTTTTGTTGCGCACAATGAGCCATTTGCGCAGTTATGGTGCAACTATCGTTCGCAGTTTGATCACTCTTTGGCATATGTGTCAATGCAACCATAAGGACCTTCTGCAAAGCCTAGCCGATGAAGTAGTCAAACTGACAACCATAGTGGTCACCTCACCTCGACTGTGGTGTTATTTTCAACTGACCTTGTAATCTCATTTTCTGGGCTTCCCCATAGTTTAGCCTATCATTTCCTCCTCTTTCTTTGTCTTGTTTTCATTTGTGACTATCATTTCCTCCTCGAAATGACCTGTTTTATCCTAATTGTCCATGACTCTTCTCTCTATTGTCTGTCCTTCTCCTCTCTTCTCATTCTCCTCTCCCTCTTCAATGTCCATAGTTTCCTTTATGCATGATTGTTTCCATTCCATTCCTCGTCTCTTCTACTATGAAATTAGCCTCGAAGACCACAGGCCTCTCGTAACTTTTGCTGGACACCAATGACTCTCTTTCCCGTACTGAACTGACCCACTGCAGGAAGTAATTCCTCATAACTCCCCTCTCGTGGATTCATGCCACTACATATTATTGTCGTAATCGTAGATTGTTCGTCCGAAGTGTTGGTGATGTCATTGCTTAATGGTATTCACTGCATGCAGGTTTATTTTGGTGTTCCCGAGATTGGGCCCAATTTTTGTCTTAACAAAACTCTGCTCGGAACTTCCGAGAAATTATTGATGGGACCAAACTTTCCGTGCATTAGCAGTGCTTCCGGAGTCCTTGTTCTACTTGAGAACACGACAAAAAGCACTGCCATTTGGCCTCTCGCTCATTCCTTTGTGCCCTTACGAAAGGACTTACAATTAGTCGATGTGGTTTACTTACCGATTTTTACAACATTTCCTGCATTTTAGTGGCTTAATGCTGACTGGCATACTTGCGGTGCAGAAAAAGTAGGCATGCATTATTGTCCATGAATTGTGTCTATATTTACACCATATAAACTATTCAAGCTATCACTAGTAGTAGATTGCATGACTCCCGGAATTGTTAATGCGCTGAAGCTTATCTGATGTCTTCATTGTTGAATTCTCGTCAAATCTTCCTTTGAGCCTCTTCGAATACCACAAGCAGTGGAAGGCAAGTCGTATAATCGGCTGAATGACAAAAATACTACGTAAATGAGCGACAAAGGATGTAATAGACACATGAGTCCAATTCACCATTTTTGTGCAAGTATCCATGGCGCTCTTGTCTTTCACCCATGTAATCATTTGTCTCTCACCAGAAACAAGTCATCATAATCCCTTATCTTCCCTTCCGATCTCCCAGCTGCCCTTTCACACTCCCGCCTAGTCGTTCACATAAATGAGGGCCCTTTAACTGTATTAGACAACATCTGCACACTCTTTGATCCGCCAGCTTCATTTCATGTCTTGTTCCGACTGTCAAATGGCCCTAATATCTTTTTCATTGGTTCTCATCCTGGTGATGCATAATTCTCACAAGAAATTGTACTGATTTCGACTACAAATACCAGTCTCTAAATACTTATTTTCTTCTATTGTATCTTTCTCTAGATACGAATCACTGCAAAAAAGAGCCTCTAATTTCAGTCGAAAATTTTGTCATTATGTACCATTGACTTAACGGTTGCAGAGTCATGATGGGAAATGTAACCCATTCGTCGATCCCCTTTATTGTATCTTGTCGCTCTTCAGTCAAGAAGCGATTAAGAGAAGGGGGATCATCCCATTATTCGACTATGGAATCGGCCCTCGTTTCTCCCATGGAAAGACCCTCAATTTTGCGCTTTTCTTTCATGATTCCAGAGTGAATTTCATTGTTGTAATTCACTGGAATTCACTCTAATTCCTTCTTTTCTAACTTGTTTTTGTAGCTCCGATCCATCCTAGAAATCTCATTATTTCTCACGGAACTCTTTCTTCAACAGGGATTTTCACCCTCATTCTGGCTTCTTCTTTGCAAGTGTTTGTTCCATTTGCAAATGAATTCTTGTGTCCTTTTCTTCCTTCAACATTCACTTCTTCTCCTCTTTCAACCGTTTCGTTGTCTGCACTCTCTCCTGAACTGCACTCTCTACATGATGAGGAACAATCACTCAGAAGAGCAGAGATTCCTCCTCAAGACCCGTTCCTCCTTCTTGTGTTCTCTTCTCATAAGTGGATTGTCTCTTGTTCGCAGTCCAAAAAAGGGACGAAAGTACGACACTCGACAAATTTTTGTCTTTCTGGGGCTTGAATTTAGGGTCCTGCTAATCTTATGCCGAATTACACAGCAATTCGGGATGTCATCTTGGTTTCATTATGCTCTGGGGAGGTCTCGTCCCATTTGTTCGACTTGTTACGCCTGGTAATTATCGTTGAATCCGCGAGTGTCATTACCTCGACTTATCTTCATACCAGGACTCTGTTAATGATGATGAGACTGCGGTGTCAGACTACACTACTAGTACTACTACTTACTGGAGTAGAAGGAGTTCACTTCCTACAGAATACTCTTCCTCTCCACATATTCGCGCAGTTGAAGGAACAGAATGGACAGAAAGAGGAAAGAGTACTCGCAAGACACGAATATCCAGAGAATGAAGAGTATTTGGATGAGGAGAATGCGGCTAATCCAGGCAAAATATGCAAATATAACTGAATTCAGTCACTTAACAAAAATTTAAAAAATCTATCGGTCTACCTAAAACAATACTATGCAACAGAAACTCTGTATATTTTCTAAAAATCGGCAAGTAGCAATAGAGAAGTTGATCTAGGAGGATAAATTCTAGTTTAGAACAATAATGATTCTTTCAGTGCGTCGCGTACCGCCGTACTTCTCGTACAAGCTGGAGCGGACGTACAAGGTGCGTTTGTTTTCAAAGATTGAGATTTAGCAATCTCGACCCAGTATTTCCTATTTTTGCCGCTAATATCATTAAGTTTCCGATTTTCAGGTCGGCCTCGGTGGCACCATCAATCTGACCTGCGTGGCAGTTGGATATCCCATGCCCAGAGTACTATGGAGGAAAAGCGATGAAGGTTGGACATACCGGTCTTGCAAAATTTCCTAAATCATCATCTCGTTCTGGTAGAATACTGTAGCTGCCGTAGTTTTTTATATCGGCTGGGATACGGCTGGGATGTGATTATGTTATTATCATTACTGCAATAAAAAACTTTTCAGCCGTTCCCGACGACTTCTCACAGGCTCCGATAGGCAAGAACGTGCTCACTCTGTCGAATGTTGAGGTATGTTTCGGGAACTGTACTAAAGTTACTTGATATTTCCGATGCGGTCATGTTGAGAGAACTAGGCTAAATATCATATACATATTTCCTACTGAACATTCCAAGGCATAAACCAAACAATTTCATTTCAGATTACCGAGAACTACACGTGCATCGCTGTTTCCAAGCTGGGCAACATCGAGGCAACCACCACAGTCATAGTGAAATGTATGAATAATTCTTGTTTTATCTCGATTTTCAAAATTACGAAATATGTTTCACCAATCCTGTAAATTCCAAATTTTTGGACGCAATCAATGGGATGAAGTCCTTTATTTAACTAAATAAATCACACATATGATCTTCAGCCCTTCCACCCTCTCCCATCAACGTGCAGATCACTTCTGTCACTGGGAACAGTGTTTCTCTTGCATGGGATGTCATTCCCACATCCGAGGAAGAACCACTGACAAAACATGTGGTGAAGTACAGGCAAAAGTGAGTTCAACTCTTGAAACACGGACTTTTACCATTTATGCTATTGGAGCAATGAGGAACTCAAAGAATTACGGAAATGTCCATAGCTCTGTTGTCTATTTCTCATCTCGAATCACTCATGACATCTTAGTTCTATAATGCATTACAAGTGTTGCATTAACATTTGCGTCATAACGGTTAAATGAACAGTGCGCCATGAAAACGAAGATAGCGATGGCCCAAGCGTCCATTTCACTATTATGGCGCATTGGTCCACAGCGCTCTTTTCATTCGCCCGGATTTTATTGCCTTTCTGGGTTGATTGAATATGAGTTCGAATTCCTTGCACGGCGTGAAATTATCAACAGCATGTCATACAATAACACGAATCCGCAGATCTAACGGATCGAGTGCTGTTCAATCTTCAATCTCGGAGAGTGGCAATAAAACGTTTGTTTTCTTAACTTTCAGCGTAATGTCGGCGTAGCACTGTTGTGTTGTGAAAGCATGATTCCGAGTGCAGTTGTGTTTCAAAAATAAAATATTTATCTACTTGCATTTCGTTCTTGTGTTAATTCTTCAGAATTATTTCCCGTAAAATCAGCAATTGTTCAACTATGTTTCAAGTTCTCTATTAAATTCGTTCATTATTGTTGTAAACGATGGTGATGCCCTGTGTTTTAGTATGTAATCACATGGACAACATTCTAAAAGAAACAAAATCTCTAGATATATCGACTCAATTCGATGGCGTGAGCACTCTGTGGATGCTGATGAGAAGACTGCGACAGTTACGGGACTGGAGCCTTACACTGTATGATATCTGTCATAAATCAGAAAGATGCCTTTAATAACTACTTTTTGTGGTTCAATTATGTTTCACAGAAACTTTATGACCTTGGAAAATAGCGAGAGGCGATTGTAGCTTCAAATCTGTTTTAAAAATTACATCAAAAATTCAGTTGTACGAATTCGTGGTGCAATCTAACAGTGAAATCGGAAGTGGCGCCCCTTCCCTTCCACGAGAAACTCAAACTGGAGAGGATGCACCTGGAGGACCTCCACTCAAGGTAATCGTTGTTAGATGCGCGCATATCAGTAGTGGTTTGCCGCTTGAATATTCATGATACCTAGCTAGAACAGACTTTAAAATATGGCGCATGAGAGTGGATTTCCAAGGTTCATCGGCTAATAAACTTACGATAATTATCTCAGGTGCAAGCAAAGGCCTTCCAATCGGCCTCCCTCCATGTGCAATGGTCTCCTCCCGAACAACCGAATGGGCTGATTTCTGTGAGTTTCACACATTTCATTTTAGTCCTCGAAATAACTGGATCGTGTTTTAAAATATCAAATATATATGTATTATGAAAACGGATAAAATTACAGGGCTACACCATTCTGTACGTGGAAGAAGAGAATGGACACAAGTCTGTGGATAAGTGGAACACGGTTAGTTGGATAATAGATACAAACACAGGAAATCTCATTGCGAAATTAGTTACTAGTTCATTTGACGCACAAAATTGTTTTTTCACACAAATGTTTTTCACATACCGCGTAATACCGATCGAATACAAAAATAGCAATGATCGCACGATTTATTCGGTGAGAAATATAGAATTAATTTCAGCTCGATATCAAGTCCGACGAACACAATGGCGTAGTGAGAAATCTGGTGATAGACAGGAAATATCTCGTCGCAGTAAGGTACATAACCACCATTATATGGGTATTCTTCTCATTTATGTATACCTAAAGCCGATATTCCACCAAGTTATAGAATAGATAACGCCGTCTTCCCGTTTCTACAGCCATGCTGACCCATTCGCCTTTCAGAGCCCGCAACTCCAAGGGAAACTCTCCTCCATCCAAGATCGTTCCTGTGAAGACAACATATGGATGTGAGTTGAACTCTTACAGTAATGGAAATTCCACAAATGAATTGATTTTAAAAATAACAAGAGTTGCCTAGACACATATTTTATTTCAGTACCCGGTCAATCCCTTGGTCTCCTCGCTGTGTCATTGGACGCCACTAGAGTCCAGTTGACATGGGAACGACCTGTTCATTCATTGGCGGTGAGTATTTTGAAATCATTTCATATACGTTTCACCCCTTTCACTTAACCAGTTGACGATTTCTGTTCTGGATTTGGTAGAGTTTGAAAACATAATAACTTTTTCATCGACTTGATCGCATAGAAAATGATTCATTTGTAGATCACCGGCTACATTATCCGTCACAACAGCAGCGAGGGAGAAGAGAAGGTACGGTACTCACAGCTTTCGAAAATATGTTCTTTCTACAGTTCGAAGTTCTCCATTTGCATCTAACACGTGAAATACCGTAATCTTCCCTTCAGGAATTTACCCTGACTTCGCCCAGCGAGAAACACATTGTACACGACCTTCATCCGGTCACTACATACGCCTTTAGGTATTTTATTGGCTTTTATTATTGATGCAATGGTATGATCTGTATATCGTGAATGTAGAATTGGCTGCTTATTTATTTTGCACATGAAACATATTAGCATTTTGAAGATTATGTTGCGGATAACCCCCGAAACAGTTGATCTTCTTAAGTATTTTCCATTCAGAGTCGCGGCTCAGTCTTCTCGCGGTGCCGGAGAATTCTCAGATGCAGCCATTGCAACAACTCTCAATGGAAGTGAGTCATTTATTTCACAGATTATTTAAGAATCAGTGGATGCTAAATTATCGAGTTCATTAGCCTGAGTACATCGGTGTTGTGCAGTAATTCTGTAGTCAGTCGTGGAACATAGTGCTGTCAAACATTTTACTCCATCTATCCATAAATGGAATATGCTTCACGATAGTGATATTACGTGCATGATCACTTCCAGTTCAGTATCGTTAGAAAATTGAAGAATCCCGAAATCCCACATGCAAGCCTTCAAGTATTCAATGTCGTACAGTGACTATGTTCCTCCCATTTCAGCAGTCTTTCCTCCTCCAACCATCACAGCCATCATCCCCATCAACTCCACCACACTCTCTGTTCAATGGAAACGTCCTTCCAT
>JACMIF010003469.1:0-14555 GCA_014805445.1 Diplogasteroides magnus
ATTCCAATTTTTCCCAAAGCTAGAAATAATGAACATGCTAAACCGGCCAGTGCAGTATATTAGTGGTACACTCTGGAATATTATATGCAGTGGTCATTGTTATTCAAGCACTGAGAAAAATTGCAGACAAAACATAATTAGATCGGGTAATTATGGCGCACCCTGTACGGTAGAGAATAATATTTGAACAGTGTAAATAGCGACTTTGAATATACTCTTTGAATACTACTCCTTTGTCTTTAATGCATTCCAAGTGGTTCTCGATCACCTGCGAGAGACAACCGCTCAGAATCGATTGGAGTGAAAACAGTGCACTAAATGAGTCGATTCAAGGTAGTTAATGGTAAAAAAATACTTCAGGAAACCCCAACCAGTGCCTCGGCCAGTGCTCGACCGCATCCCCTCTGGACAATCCGGGCAAGTGGAAGAGTGTGGACTGTGCCACTAAGATGCCATTCATCTGCGAGAAGATTAGTAAGTAACTCTTCATCCTACGCACACGCGCCGGGTAGACCAGTGCCCTATCTTTCGGTGTAGGGATCGCATTACGACACGTTATTGACAGCCGTTCTAGCCGAATAATTTCATTCCTAGCGGTCGTCCCTGCGAAGTGAAATGGAAGACTGTCAATAACGTCCCATCATGCTATCCCTATTTCGGAGTTAGTTGGTCAGATGGTTAGTCGCCTAGTTGAGAAATTCGGTTTGACTTCTTTTCGTTCAACTGTTCGAATAGCGATCGGTTGTTCGATGAGCCAACCTTGATGTGAATAATAGAAAATTTTATATCAATTTCAACGAAAAATGTCTCTATTATCTCTAACGAAAAATATCTCTATTTCAACTTTGACTCATTGAACGCTAGTCGAACAATTGAACAATGTGAAGTTGTTCGCCGAAATAGTTCAACTGGACAACTATCTAACTCCGAAAAATGGCGCGTTCCTCCCATCACTACTTGAACTAGCTCCCTTTCTTAAAAAAAAACAGTTCCGGGGTGCAAATGCGTCTTTTTCAGCAAAGGCAACAAGAGCTGTGCAGCCTTCTGGATAGAAGAGAGCTAAACATTGTTGTGGACGAGAAGTTTCGATGTTTATTCGCCGATAAATCAAGTTATACAGTTGCCTTAAGTCATGTGAATATTGACATGTTGACCAATTTGTCGTTCTCATTACAGCGGCCTTCCGATTCACTGATTTTCTCTTCACATGGACAGCCGTTGTAGTAATCTACGCCTTAAATCTCGAAATTTATCCAATCGTGACCTTTTGCCCTAGGAACACTGTTATTTGCATGACATCTAGTTGGAATGGTCTTCAGAGCTTGAAAGTGTATATTGCTACGGCGGCAGTTAACTCAAACTGCTCAACTGCTCTCTCATCACTTGTTGTTCGCATTCATCAGCAGTGCACTCACCAATTCACTCAATTTGCTCTATTTCTCAACCTAGTCACGCTTCACTCTCAATGACGCATTTTCGTACACGTAAGTCCAATCATGGTTTATTCAAGCCTGAGTCCTTGTATTCGCCTATTACACTCGAAGCGATTGTCTCTACGACCGATAGGTAACCGCTTCACGGAACTTAGACGAGTGAGAAATGCACTTTAATACCAATTTAGAAACATTTTTACACATCCATGCAATGTATTTATGATAACATAAATGATCGTACGTTTGCTTTTTCAAAACGTTTATTCAAAGTAACAGCGAAAATGGTCGGTTCAAGCGGTGTTGATATTTCCTCTCTTGATCTTCTCGACTTCATTGACGGTTCCGTTCACAATTAGGCATACGTGTTGTGGTGGTCAAGTCGACTGCGGTTGACTTAGTGGTCGTGGGAGCATCTAAACAACACCATTCGACTTCTATGAACTGACTAATTTTCTAAGAATCAGACTGACAGGTATGTTTAAAAACGGTAGATAGTAAATTGCATTTGTCACTCGTCTGATCTCCCTATTGAACGGTTCCATATGAGAGCGCAAGTGAAAGGGAGATTAGACGAGTTAGAAACGCAGTTTATTGCCGTTTTTGAAACCTTAGTAACAGGGTTGTGCTTAGCTTCCGTTGACGATTTGTGCTATTCTTACATTAGTTCATCATTTTATAGGGTTTAGCATTTGCAAAGATATTGGCAGCGTCTCAAATTATCAAATTTCAAGGGTCTCAAATTTCATGCGCCAGATATTCAGCTTGCAATTGATTGGGAATTTGAAGTCGAGCTGTTAAGCCTGGCCCCTATTTCACCAACTGTCAATATCGTTTCAAATTTGACACACAACCAATTTATCATCCATTTGCAAGGCAGGCATGATAGTTACCAAGACTTACCGAAGGTGTAGAAGTCGGCCTGGAATCCGGATCCACTGGAGTTCGGTGCGTAGGATGCGAAGACGAGCTTCATTACATTTCCAGTCGACTCGTAACTCGTGGCGGGATCAACGTGTCCGGTTAGACTGAAACGGGACACTTTGAGTTAAAAATCCATGCTGAATTAACTCGAGTATGCTATCTTCTCAAAATACGACATAGCCTGCCTATATTGGTCAAGATCAGCATAGTTTCATCACACACCAATTTGTACTTTTCAAATCTTCGATAGCGCGTCCTAATAAGATTGTAAAAAAACTGATTAGGCAAAGGGAGATCCTGCGGTATTGTCTTCGTAAACTTCAACGAAGGTTTGATTGTCGGTTTGGAAGACGGGAAAGTACACCCTGACCTGCAAATTTGATAAATATTATACATATTTTGATCTCCCGGAAAATATACTTAAAAGAAATATATTTCGCGATGTTTGTCATGTCGTCCCTAACGGATTCATTACATCTCTTATATGTCCATGATGAAGCGATGTCGAAATGTCCTTTACTGCTTGAAATACTCACCCTGGTTCCAGATGGTCCTGCTAGAAGATATTGGCACTTCGCGCCAGCTGGGTGGCTGATAGGGAAGACAGGGGAGTAGACCGTTCCCTTATCGATGGAGAGCAGAACATTGGGACATTCCATCGAGGCCTTCGTGGGACCGGCAGCAGCGATTTCAGGAATATAAGTACTTCCACCGGTATGTTATGCCCCAGGTTGCAAAATTCGTACACGTTTAACAAACCAACCCTTGGCCGGGTGAATGAGCTCAACTTCAGTTCGGTTTACGAAGGGCGTGTTGGCAGTGGTGGTTGGGTCGACAGCGGGAGTTTTTGTTGTGGTTGGGGCATCTGAAAGAGCCATATCTATAGACTTATGTGTGTATAGACGAACGCGAAGTATGTGAATATGCTGGCTTATGACACCCTTTCCCTCATGCTTCCCTCATTTTTCCCTCGTTTTTGCACGTATTTGAAATTTGGGTACGTTAGTTACCGAAGGTGTAGAAGTCGGCCCGGAAACCAGATCCACTTGAGATGGTTGCGTAGGATGCGAACACGAGCTTCATCACATTTCCAGTCGACTCGTAGCTCGTGGCGGGATCAACGTGACCGGTGAGACTAAAATAGGGCACTTTGAGCTACAGATCCATACCGG
This sequence comes from Diplogasteroides magnus, assembly GCA_014805445.1. Classification (NCBI taxonomy): domain Eukaryota; kingdom Metazoa; phylum Nematoda; class Chromadorea; order Rhabditida; family Diplogasteroididae; genus Diplogasteroides; species Diplogasteroides magnus. The sequence goes on from JACMIF010003469.1 coordinate 3,527, forward strand.
ATTAAAGTATTTTCTATCAATATTTTCTCGAAATATACCTAAGACTTACTAGGCGAAGGGGGATCCTGCTGTATTGTCTTCGTAAACTTCAACGAACGTTTGGTTGTCGGTTTGGAAGACGGGAAAGTACACCCTGACCTGGAAATTTGATAAATATAATACACATTTGATCCGGAAAATATACTTGAAATAAATATATTTCACGATGTTTGTCATGTCATCCCTAACCGATTCATTACATCTGTTATATGTCCATGATGAGGCGATGTCGAAGTGTGCTTTCACTGCTTGAATTGCTTACCCTGGTTCCAGATGGTCCTGCCAGAAGATACTGGCACTTCGCGCCGGCTCGGTAGCTGATAGGGAAGCCAGGGGAGTAAACCGTTCCCTTATCGATGGAGAGTTGGACGTTGGGACATTCCACCGCGGCCTTCGTGGGACCGGCAGCAGCGATTTCTGGAACAATAGGAATGGTACAGTAATCTAATATGGATAAACATCACGGGATGCAATTAATCGGAAGCTGGATAAGATTTTTTTGATCCATAAGATCCATAAGATTTTTATAATGTACATGTCCATGTATTTACCATTTAGTCGATCATAAAATGCATAACGTACCCATGTCATGGCTAGGAACCACTCGAGCTGTGGACAGACCAACGAGAAGTAGGGAAAGGCAGAGGTTACGGTACATGGTTGGACAGGGCAGTTCCAGATGATTGGCTGATACTAGTATTGAGATCAGTTATCCTTATATGGGACATTGTTATCTGGTCACGCATAAATCACATTTGAATGATGACTTTATGATCCCGGAGCTCTGGCCAAAGGGGCCAAAGCCAAACCGACGCTCTGGCCACACCCATTTTTAGTCCAAAGCGACAAATTATAAAATCACATGATTTTCTGTCCTGTGGTTTCTGTCTTCTACCGTTATCTGTGAAACTAACGATTTCGAATGATTAGAATGTGTGCGAGCGGTGACTAACCGATAATGGGCGTTTCCGTCTAACGAAAAATAGTTGTAGCCCCAAACATTATCGCTGTCTCATAGTGCGTCATATCCTCTGAAGGTATACGGTACTTTTGATGCATAGAAGGAACAGAATGCAACATGAAACCTGCAAAAACAGCTCACTTAGAGGAGAATTGAGGCTGCAGTGCTATATAGTAGTGTGGTGCGACCGAATACTAGTGTTAGCAATTTCATTTTTTCGCGTCATTCTCTCTTGTTACCCGATCGTCTCACTCTAAGAAAGGGACAGAGCACAGGCGAGGAGTGTTTCGAATATTCAGTCCACTCTTCGTCATTTCCCTTCCCCGTGCTGTTTCCTCTTACGAACAAGAGACGACTGGGCAACAAGAGAGAATGGCGCGAAAAATGAAATTGCTAGTATTCGGTCCTAGGTTTCTAAATCAATAGTCAAATTCATTTCTGATTCATTCATTCTCCGCGGAGCGGTTCTCTCTACGAGCGAAAGACAACCGCTCCGCGCAGAATCGAAGAATCAGAAACTAATTTGACTATTGATTTAGAAACCCTATTGGTATACCTTACATACTATATTGTGTTAGTGTGCAGTGCTTCTGAATCGGTAGTAAAGTGCATCCCATTTTCTACTCCGAGTCATTCGTCGCGGGCGGTTGCCTCCCCTTCCTCTCAACCCCCCCCCGTCGTCTTGGAATGGAATCCTCCTCTAGAAGGGCCTAGCCAACCAAGAGGAGTATGGAGACATAAGAAACGTCTCGATCAAGACTTCAACGTTCTATCAATTTTCTTGAGCGGACTCTCTACAGATAAGAAATGCGAAGAACAGTTTGTAACTAATCGAAGACTACCCTTGATCCCCAGAGCGTGCGCTCTGATATGGATAATTCTTGTATCTTGTATTTTGAAAGTGCATTTCTCTTTCGCCTCAACCACTCGAATCGGTTGCCTCTGCGACCTATAGGTAACAGATCCACGGAAATTAGACTAGTGAGTAATGCTCTTTTCTACCAATTTACACATCCATGCAATGGATTGATGTTATCATTAATGATCATATTTTTGTGTATTTTCAAAACGTTTATGCAAAGTAACAGCAAAATGGTCGGTTCAAGCGGTGTTGATCTTTCCTCCCTTGATCTTCTCGACTTCATTGGCGGTTCCGTTCACATTATGCATACGTGTTGTGGTGGTCAAGTCGACTGCGGTTGACTTAGTGGCGTGGGAGCATCTAAACAACACCATTCGACTTCTATGAACTGATTAATTTTCTGAGAATCAGACTGACAGGTATGTTTAAAAACGGTAGATAGTAAATTGCATTTGTCACTCGTCTGATCTCCCTATTGAACGGTTCCATATGAGAGCGCAAGTAAAAGGGAGATTAGACGAATGACAACTGTAATTTACTGCCGTTTTTGAAACCTTAGCAACAGGGGGTGTGCTGAGCTTCCTTAGTCGATATATTCTATTCTTACATTTGTTCATTACTTTTATAGGGTCTCGCATTCGGAAAGATATTGACAGCGCCTCAAATTCTCAAATTTCAAGCGTCTCAAATTTCATGCGTCAGATATTCAGCTTAAAATTGATTGAGAATTTGAAGTCAAGATTTTACGCCTGGCCCCTATTTCACCGATTGTCAATATCGCGTCAAATTTGACACAAAATCAATTTATCATCCATTTGCAAGGTTACCAAGTTAGTTACCAAGACTTACCGAAGGTGTAAAATTCGGCCTGGAATCCGGATCCACTGGAGATGGTTGCGTAGGATGCGAACTCGAGCTTCATCACATTTCCAGTCGACTCGTAGCTCGTGGCTGGATCAACGTGACCGGTGAGACTTAAATGGGGCACTTTGAGTTACAGATCCATTCTGAATTAGGGTACTTTCTCCAATATTTTTCTCGAAATATACCTAAGACTTACTAGGCGAAGGGGGATCCTGATGTATTGTCTTCGTAAACTTCAACGAAGGTTTGGTTGTCGGTTTGGATGACGGGAAAGTACACACTGACCTGCAAATTTGATAAATATTATACACATTTTGATCTCCAGGAAAATATACTTGAAATAAATATATTTCGCGATGTTAGTCATGTCTTTCAGCTTCACCATCAGTACAGGTCAGTGTGCTTTCACTGCTTGAATTGCTTACCCTGGTTCCAGATGGTCCTGCCAGAAGATACTGGCACTTCGCGCCAGCTGGGTAGCTGATAGGGAAGCCAGGGGGAGTAGACCGTTCCCTTATCGATGGAGAGTTGTACGTTGGGACATTCCACCGGGGCCATCGTGGGACCGGCATCAGCGATTTCTGGAACAATAGGAATGGTACAGTAATCTAATATGGATAAACATCACGGGATGCAATTAATCGGAAGCTGGATAAGATTTTTTGTACATGTCCATAGATTTACAATTTAATCGATCATAAAATGCATAACGTACCCATAACATGGTTAGGAACCACTCGAGCCGTGGACAGACCAACGAGAAGTAGGGAGAGGCAGAGGGTACGGTACATGGTTGGACAGGACAGTTCCAGTTGATTGGCTGATACTAGTATTGAGATCAGTCATCCTTATATGGGACATTGTTATCTGGTCACGCATAGATCACATTTGAATGATGACTTTAGGATCCCGGAGCTCTGGCCAAAGGGGCCAAAGCCATACCGACGCTCTGGCCACACCCATTTTTAGTCCAAAGCGACAAATTATAAAATCACATGATTTTCTGTCCTGTGGTTTCTGTCTTCTACCGTTATCTGTGAAACTAACGATTTCGAATGATTAGAATGTGTGCGAGCGGTGACTAACAGCTAATGGGCGTTTCTGTCTCTGACGAAGATTGTTGTAGCTCCAAACATTGTCGCAGTCTCATAGTGCGTCATGCCCTCTGAAGTTAGATATACGGTACTTTTGATGTATAGAACGAACTTGCGAGTAATTTCCATTGTAGAGTAGGCAAAACGTCATTGTATCTCGCGACAACTCTGCAAAAGTTGGTCATTTCAACTACTATATTTACCGTACAGATGTTGTTTTTGACCAAGTTTCGATGAGCAGATCAAAGTTCTTTCTGAGTTGCGAATTACGATAGCATATTCGTGAAAACATTATCGAAAAATTTTTTAAAACATTATTATGTTTTAAAAGTTTTAGGGTCACAACAAACACGATAACCTAAGACATGCAGTGTATCAATGTATTTTTTTGCCCGAACTTTGTTTAGCATGAACGACAGTGTCGTGAATTTTTAACGCACTTACTACATTAAACGTACGCATAAGTGAACTACCATTAATAACGCCACCCTACTGAATATCGATTAGAGTTCCTAAGTCGGCATAAATGTGCACTATTTTGCACTTTTCGACCGATAGACAACCGCTTCGAGTGGATTTAGACCAATGAGAAATACACTTGCCATCGATCAATAAATCCTCATAGTGAGGTACTGAATGCCGACGATAATCTGTTCTCCATTAGAGTGTATTTTCAGGAGAAGGCTCTGGACGTATACGCAAGCGCTTCGCTCTAACAATAAGACGATACAGACGAAAAGCGTAACGTAATTCACGCAAAGCCAGAACCTATCAAACGATACGAGGGCGATACCAGAGTAAATAGTTAGAAGGTCTAAGTTGGCCTAGTGCATCTCACAACGCAATGAATACGAAATAAGCAGATGCCCTTCGTATTCATTTTTAAAATAAATGTCAATGCAATCCACAACAATTTATCGTTGGATCTTGAGAGAAGATTGATGTCTTGAGAGATAAAGAACTGACATGAGTATACTCAACACAAATGCAATAAAGTAAACGCATCTAATCAGTAAATACCACTAACAGTACGTTTATGGAAGTTCGTCTTCGACACTGTGACGTAACCAGTGTCCGGAATAGGGTACACGTGAGTGTTGAGTTTGAAACAACCAAACACTCTTTCGATGGAATTTTGGTAGTTGGTAACGAAGAGAATGATAATAATCGCATCGATCGTAGGAAATAAGGAAATTATGGGGCAGCACAGGTCACAGAGCACACCCAATTCCACTCCGATCATTGGAGAAACGTGTACCACGAAGAATGGAATGTACATCGATGTGATGGGTGCTACAGTCTGTAAGCAAAGTGCGCGGAAGAGCTTTCTGTGGAGAAATCGAGTCTTCGAAGAAAAAATCTGAATAATGCAAGTTTTACAAAATAGCGCCAACGATGTTTGTGTCATGGTTATAAAATGGAAACTTGATGGAGACCTCCGCAGGAAAATATCTACGACGCAAGTTTTCAATTCTTCGTAATGGAGAAATTGCACACATACATCGGCACTCGCACGAACCTGACTTTCAGTTTCTCGAAGATAGCGGAAAATGGCCAGCCCACAGTAAAACATGACTGATGTGCATAGGGACGTAACGACTGTGTTCAGTAAGACTGCCAGAAGTGAGCCATAGTTGAATCTTCCATAACGCTGCAAAATTCGGCTACACTACGGGCTCGTAACACACAAATCGTGATGGGAAGCGGTAACATTTTAATGCCTGATTGGCCCTTCAATGTTGAAGAACAATCAACCCTAATTAACTTGGACGGCGAAACTGCTGCTGCACTTTACTGCCCTACTTACAAAGAAATCGCCCAAAATCCATCCCAGCTGTCTGGCATCCACGTTGTACTTTTCAGCAACAATCTTCACAATGTCTGTGATGCCATCGTTTGTAGGCTTAAGATCAAACAGGCTGCACCACTTAAAACAGAGTAAAGCACTCTACACAACGGGTCGCAGTCCTTCAATGCCTACCATGTCATGAATACCACAGCGTAAATGGAAGCCAGAAATGCAACGAACAGTGGCTTCGTAAACAAGTCAATTCGCTCAGGACTGTAAAAGTAAAGCTAAAGCGTTTCGGCATTCGAGGTGTTTCACCTTGGCATACAGCTGCTAAAGTCATTGTAGCTAATTATGGTCATGCGAATTATTGCACTCGGAAACCTTTTCACTGCCCAGTATCTGTAGATGAAGTGGAAATCGATCAAAGCGAAAGTTCCAGCAAATGAAGAACAATAGAACGCAATTACAAACTGAATGAAAATCAATTCGAGATTGAACATGGAGACTTACATTGCTTCTATAGACAGTGGAGCCCATGGCCATTAGTCGCTGATGAGTGATAATCACCTGACGGAACATTGTTTTCTATCTGTTTTTTTCTGGTATATTTCGAATACGTCAATCAGAGAGTTTCTGAATCAACTTACGGGATGAATCAACTTATAGGCACATGCGAATATAATGTCATTGACCGCGAATGTGATTAGCAAATACTTGTATGTGCCCACATCTTTTCTTGTAAATCGAATGATCATGAAAATCAACAGAGCGTTGAAAGTTAAGGCGCTCACTATAATTAGCATCCATTTTCAGTCAGCGAGAAAGCCTAACCGAAGTTGCATTGCTCAACTGCCGACAAATACTCATTATACTGTTGCATGTTGACAAGTGCAGTTTCTAAAACAACAGTAAAGTATAATTGTCAATTTTTTTATTTGCCTGCGCTGAAGCCGTCGAAGAATTATAAAGTTTAGGTGATCGACCAATAGAGAAAGCAAATACGGTATTCAAAGAGCATTAATGGAATGTGATGTGTTCTTCAGTCGGTACAATTAGGTAACTGCCACTTATAGCTAATCAGTAGCTTTATTTAGAGAGAGAGAAAGCAAGCAACAAACTGGCCACGTGCAATGCAAGGGGTGGCTTATATACGAGGGAGGAGAGCGTAATCAAAACACACACGCTCGCGTGCCTTCCTGCACGTGATCGACATGATCAATGATCATGAAAATCAACAGAGCATTGAAAGTTAGGACGACGTATTTATAATACTGGACCAGGGATACTCTGTCAAGTTGTTTCGACCGGGCTCAAATGTAGTGAATTATGACACTTGGTAGTATAAAAGTTACTGAAAGACCGATGAAATCACAGTTACCCTTATTTCTTTATTGGGCAAATTTGAATTTTCCGAAAAGCTATTTTTTGACGACAAGGTTTAATGGACGATAACTTTTAAACATTTTAAACATTTTTGTAGGATGATAGGAAAGTAATGCGCCTTTCTTGGTAGAAGGTCTAACCCCATGCTTAGGCGTGCATTCGTCCCATTTGCATTTGCCATTTGCTAGGCTAGCACTGCTAGCCTAGCAGTGTTGATTGGCCCAGTGGGAGGCTGCATAGTGATATTTCACAGGTAGCTTGCTGTGTGCTAATACGAAAACTATAATAGGCGAAAATGTTTGACAAAATGGTAATTTTGCCTCACTCAAATTTTTAGATTCTTTAAATTTTACTGAACGTCTAGATTGCAGAAAAGTGGTTATTCTTAGTTATTATGGATATTATTAGAGTTAATACTAGTTATTATGAATGTTCACGAATGTCTACACAAAACTATGGCAGCGTTATTGATGAACTGCTCCCGTACACAAAATTCTTCACTGGGAATCAGAACTAGAACACTAGCAGTTCATATAATATCTGAAGTGAATCCCATAAGAGACGGAAGTCAGCCCAACGCTGTTACGCACGAAATTTTATCTTTGTTGCTTATTACAATAAAGGTTTTTATTTGGGTATAAGACGATTTGTTCATCAATGTAAAAATTTATTCAAATCATTTAAATATTGTCTCAGAAAGTGTGTAAAACATAAAAGACAAGGTGAAATTAGGCTCAATCCCTCTGTCTCCCCACTCAGGTATAAATGACCCCTAATCAGCAAGCAACACTTTAAATTATATATACTAAATTTATTATATATTTATGGCAAAAGAATAATTATGTTTTGGTGAAAGTGGATGGGCAAAAGTTGTTTAAATTATAGAAGAATAAAGAAGCGGCTAAAATCACGTGTCCGTATTGTGTGAAGAGTCCCGGTTCCTGTCGTCGACGAGCACACGTCCAGGAGAGCGGGGAAAAGAAGCGGCTAGGGGAAGAGCGAGAGCGTAGTCGGTCCTCTTCAGTCCCAGGCAGGAAAAACCGTCCAAGAAGCGGCAACGAACGACGGGTACTTCGTTACCTCAAGCTTGGGTAATTAAACCAAAGCTGAGGCGATAAATACGCACGCGATATAGACGATAAATAGTCAGCTACGATGATATAGAAGAGAATAGAGTAGAAATTAAATATAGAAGCGGCGTGAACGTAGTAGAAACGCAGAAAATGACGAGAAGAGAAGTGAAATTGGGCCTATTTCACTCCTACAGTAATCCGACATTTCCGTGCAGGAAACAATTGGCGCGCACTTGAAAGAGTTCGCTGGGGCGAAGAAATTACAGCAGCGCTCCTTTAAAATCGATGTTTCGACGTAAAATAATTATTTTTGAAGTAGAATTGAATTATTATGAAGTTGTAGTAATAAATGAAACGTTGGAGATGGAATTGGGAGCATGACAGAGAAGAATTGTATTTAATAGATCGCGATTCGCGACAAATATTATTTAAATATCATTTAAATAATATCGGTTTCAGAAAGATAATTTCTCCCGCTTTCTGGAACAAATACAATGTTTAGTGCAGGTGCACCCTCACATAAGAGTTTTGATATGGACGCCTGAACTGACCTGGAAGCATCTGGCAGTCTCACTCTGCACTCTCTCTGTGGACCTCATTTTCTCCTCTGCAGCAAGTTCTCTCTTCTCTCGATCGGTCAACTTCCCATACGCCTCATTATTTGCCTCAAATCAAATCAATAACTGTAATCCAGGAAAGAACACAAAACAAGGATAATTCGCGAATTAGGCAGAAAATCCATCAATTCGCTCTAATTGTGGCTTGTATTAGGGTTTCAAAAACAATCTTATATTGACAGACTGCTAGGAGGTTATGCAAAGCTGCAGAGTGCATAGACATTTTTGGACCATGAAATTTTCAGTGCTTATTCTGTGACTAGTTGCGAAGGCCCTGTGAAAATTTCACGTCGATATTACAATTAGTGTTAAAGCAGAGACATCATTTCTTCTGGCAGTCTGTCAATATAAGATTGTTTTTGAAACCCTAGCTTGTATCAACGTGCTTATCACAGGGTTTTCAAATAAGCGCTGTCAAAAGTTGTCGGTGAAGTGATTACAACGGTGGGAATTTTTTTAACCGAAAGTGACGACAGCCAAGGGATGAGGGCAGACATGGAGTTGTTCTTCTTGCCTCCCTTCTCGGATTTTTTGCTGCCCTTGAATGTCAATTTCAATGAATTAGACACTATCACTCTCAGTTGTTAATCAGCACTACGCAGCCTTGGACTTCAAAATGAAGATGTATTAACACAACATTATTTCGCGTGGGGCGATTTTATTCCCTTCGCAGGACATTTGCTGCTACGACACAGAAGAATATAATTCCTTCTAATCCACATCTCTCGTCATTAATTCTGCATAAGCTTCGTGGCAAGCTACGCGTTTTCAATAGCGCTCAACGCTTTGCTAATTTCACTGGTGAAGTGATGCATCCGTACCTTATTTCCTGATTTTGACGCAATTGAGTGCTTTCAGCTTTTAACCTATCCTCAAAACGTTTTTTGTCCACGCATAATACATATAATGTTTATTTTAGCAGTTATCTTGATATAGAAAAGTCAATGGACGCGTTGGGAATCATCCAATTATTATCATCTCTACTTTATGTTTATTTGATCGTTGTTATCTTGTTGAGAATCAATGGGAGTAGGCTCACTCCATTTCTCATCTACTTTTGTTCCACAGGTTATTGCACTTCAGTCCAAAATGTTATTTTAATTATCAGGGGTCTCGGGGCTTCTTGCCGTTTTGTTTATTGAATTAATGAGAAATTTCGTACATCCTGATTCAATAACGCCTGGTAATCTGTGGAAGCTCGTCATCGTTCAAGCAAGCGTACTAAATAATTTTCATCCGTAGTGGATATTTTACAGTACATTGCGGGATGTTCCGTAATCGCGCACGGAATCGGAAAATTCTTAACCGCATGCGATCGCCTGCACATTTTACGAACGCATGCTAAATTTGAACAGGTCAGATACGTTTAGAGCAAGTATTATACAATTTTTAAGGGTTTTTGTCCTTCTTCTTGAGTACACATAACACATGTTTCAGACGGGTCGACGCTTTACGAGAAAAGCTCTCGCTTGCCAATTCATACTGCCTTTATTTCTTTGTATGCACATCATATTCGCTCATCACGAGTGGAAGACTGACGGCGACGGGAATAGAATTTGGAAAAGAGTGGAACAGAGCACTGGAATGGCAGCTCTCGCGCCTATTTTTCGAATGAATGAAAAGTATTTCAGATTGATAGGGCAATCTTTGCCTGCGTCTTTTTGGTCTATTTTCTTTTGAGTGTCCCAGTGAACGCCTACGCATACGTGCTTTTGAGACGTCTTCCGTCTTCTAAAGTTGGGGAGTTTGGATTTGAGCAACGGTACTGTAGTCTCGTGTTTGGAGACAGCCACGTCCTTCCGCGTTCGTAAACATCAGAAACTGCTGATCGTCTACACGATTGCAAGCACGACAACGCATTTAGTCAGCGGCCTGCATCAAGTAGAACACTTTATCTTAATTTTTCGAATATTTTTCTCTTCAGTTGCTCTGGTTTTACGGCCTTCTCACGGAAAACGACCAAATTCTCTCGATTTGCCGGGCAACAGTGAGTCGAAAATTTGCAGTGATGGAGACGAACCTTGTTCACCTTAAGCACTATGCTTCCCTCTCCCTCACAGTATTTACCTCTCCCTACCTTCTTCTCATTTGTTCTAAGAACGTGCGCAGAGTCGCCTTGTGTGGATTCCGACTTGTGTGGACGTGGCTTGTTCAACCATAGATTCTACATCAAACACTAAAAAATTCATTTTTTACGCTACACTCTTTCTCCCCCGTCCGTTTCGACTGTCCTGTATGGCTGTGAAACCTGGATTTTGAAGGCATCGGATAAGGAGAGGATTTCGACCACCCAAAGGAAAATGGAGAGGAGAATGCTAGGATTGAAATGGAGTGACAAGTGGAG
>JACMIF010003471.1:0-14553 GCA_014805445.1 Diplogasteroides magnus
TCAGTCGGATTGGAAGTTAACCACGAGAAAACCATTCTACTCACTTCATGCACGACTACTAAACAACCTCTGATCGTACGTGGTGTGCAGTTCAAGTTCTCGGAGAGAGCCCGCTATCTCGGAAGCGTCATTTCCCTTCCTCTTGATCACCGAGAAGAGATCGACACCAGGATACAAGCTGCTTGGTTTGCATGGAGTTCACTATCCCATCTCCTTTGTCATCGTCTTGTCTCTCTACATCTCAAGAGGAAAGCATTCGACACGTGCATAATGCCAGTTCTACTTTACGGTTGCGAATGCTGGACCTTACGCGCATCGGAGAAGGAAAGAATAGCGACCACTCAGCGGAAAACGAGAGAAGAATGATGGGAGTCACTTGGAGGGACAAATGGAGCAATGGAAGACTGAGGAGAGCAACTGGAGTCAAGGATTGGATGAAGGAGGCTGTGAAGAGGAAGATGAAATGGGCTGATAGGATAAGGAGGATGGATGGATGTAGATGGGCAAGGAAGACGACATGTTGGATACCCTACGGATGGATTGGAAACAGAGGACAGCAACGACCACGGACTAGATGGAGGGAGGATGTTGGAAGGATTTGTGGACAAGGATGGTGGAGTCTAGGAGGAGAGGATTGGAAGGACGCCGTCGCTCAGCACATTACTAATATGTGATTCCTGACGATAAACTTATAAACTAATCCCTCGACGGGGGAATAGGTTAAAGTCTTGGTTATCCCCGCACTAACTCGTCAGTGGGCGAATAACCTAAGCCAATTACACTACCCCACTACTCAGCGAGCAAGGGATAAGTTATTGAAAGATTTGATTCAAAGATAAAACAAAACATACGATACTCACAATACTTCTTCAATCCTCCTTGATATCCTTGATCCTCGTGTGTGTAGCGCACAGAGTGTCAGCTTACTATCCCCACTCTCTTATAAGTCCAATTACTGAACGGCCACACGTGGTCTCGTCTCTCGGTCAAAACTACCCGAGCGAACCCCAGACGATTCACTCAAACTTGGGTAATTAAACCTCAGTTTAATTATTCTGCATGCGAAACAATACCCGTTCACACGAGTGAACCGAGTATACAATGGGGAAACTAATTATATAATAATTAATTAATTAAATGACAATAAACATCAAGTACGACCGTCATAAAAGGGGACAAAGGAAATGAGAATGTAGGCGAGAATATCCTACGATTCTTCAATTCCACGCCCTACGGTACTCCGAGCCAACTCTTGCAACGAAGTTGCCTGAAAGTTGGCAAAGTGACAAGATTGGTGGACGGTCGCATCGATGTCACAACGCTAGAACGATGTGACATGCAGTCGCATCATCACGACATACATATTTTGACGTCGTATTGATTCCACATATATTAACAACTTCATTTGCCCTCTCATACTTTGGCATCTCATACTTACATCTCATATCTCATATTCTCATACTTTGGCACTAGTTGCCACAGTTGCTGTTACAAATGTGCAAACGGATGTATGTTTGTGCACCTCTCGTTAAGAGATCATGCGTCCTGTTCACCAACTCTTGCTAGCGCTGTGTAGTGGATCTTTTGTACATTGCATTGGGAGCATACCAGACACATAAGACAAGGCGGAAAAATTGCAGAAATTTTTCAAGTCGTGACCTCGTACATGCAATTTTCCATTTTTCGATCTCGCAAATGAGCCAGGCGCAAGTTGTGCGATCGCTAAATGCGGTGGATACTTCAAAAAAGTATACCCCATACCGATTCTTGATCATGGATTTTTCGCACCATGATACCCTCCCTATACTCGATTTTTTTTTCTTTCCCCTGTCCAGGGCGGTCGCAAAAGTGCAAAAATGGGTCGAGTTTGGGTGTGTTTTTCTCGATGGGGAAGCGACCTAAAATTCTGAAATTTTCAGATTTAAGAGTCCCTAAGGTGGACTAACTTTATAAATTAGCTTTTTCCATTTGGACCCCTCACGGCAAAATGGCGAAGTTTTGAACAGCAGAAACTACTTCTTTTTGCCATGGGGAAGCGGTCACTCGAGATGTAGGGTCGTCATATTCAGCAAATATCTGTCATGTGGTCTAGTACATACATGAAAAATTTCAGAAGTTTTCGAAAACTGAGAGCTGAGATATCTGAGAAAGTAGAGTGGACGGAAACTTATTATCGATACTGTAGATACGGTCATGCACCCCCAGAAAGTAAGAAATTAAAATGATCATCATAAAATTTGCTGCAGAATGAACACTTTGCGAGCCCTCAACGATGCGTTTGAAGCGGGATATGATCGATCAAACTTTTGACGAATCAATCAAACGCGATGATGAAATTCTGTAAAACGAGACGACAACGATGGCGCATCTGTTAGCACTTTTATCGTCATGTATAGTGTATGAAATATATGTGACGGTGGCGATAGTTAATGTCTCTTGTGGCGTACATATAGAAACTCAAAAAAAGATTCGATCATTTTGAGCAAAGTTATGACCAAAAACGAAGTGGGTCAACACTTATGGCCGATAGCGTATATCAGATTAATCTTGCGAAAATTTCCATTTTAAATAGTCGTTCTCTTAATAGCTCGATCGTCTCGTTTCTTGTGGTTGATGCTCGCGGCAGAATTCGTTTGCATAGCCGAACGCACGCCGAGCATGTGAAGCACTGCCCTGAAATTAGGGTGTTTTTGAGACATCATTGACAGCCCTTGATTCCTAGCAATCTTACTTCATTCCTGGTTAATTTCACACTTCGCAGAGACAACGACTAGGAATGAAGTTAGACAGCTAGTAATCAAAGGCTATCAACAACGTCCCAAAGCGATACCCTATGTGAAATTCTTCAATGAGTCTGATGCTGAAAAAATGAGAGAAAAAATATCGCCTCCTGTATGGCCGTACGAAGAAGATGATAACGAAGGGGCTCAGCGCTGGACGCAGCTCTCCTGTCTATTAATTAAATGTAAATTAGGCTCATTGTAAATTGAATTAAATTAAGACGCTTCCCCCCATCGTGGACCCAGTCACTACTATCCAGAAGTCTCAAACAATAGTAAACATCGCCAATTTCACGGAAAAAGTGGAAAATTAGCGATTTTAGGATCAAATATAAATTATCTGTGAAGCCACCAGTGGAGAGTTATTGGCATACAGTTGATCAGAGGTATAGTGGGGCCCTTGAGGCTTCCTAAGAATCGTCTTGGTTAACTTTCATTTACATCGTTATCAAAGTGGCGGGCGCAAAACGGCTTTCTCAAAAAGGCTATTTTTGTCAGATGAGTTGAGACTCATGATCCTTTCAGGGAAGTTGCACGACTACCCCATCATGATTATCGGCTAATTGGACAGTCATTTTTTCTTTACCCCCTGTAGGGCGGCTGGAAAAGTGCAAAAATGGAAAAAAAATTGCGGATTTTTTCTGCAATGGGGAAGCGGTATAAAATTCGAATCTAAGCGTTTTGACCTGAGGAGAAAGCAGCTTAGCTTAGACCTTCATTAAAAATTTCAGATTTTTTGGACCCATCACAGCAAAATGACAATGTTTTGAATAACCAATAAAATTTCTTTTATTCATGAGGAACCGGCCACTCGAAATACAGGGTCGTCCTGTTCAGCAAAATCAGTCACGTGATCTAGTATGTACATCAAAAATTTCAGATTTCTTTTATAAAACTGAGGGCTGAGATATTAGAGGAAAATGTATTGCTGGAATACTTTTGGTCGATAGTGTAGATAGCCGAAAAAACGAACAAAGAAAAATGACCCAGCAATTTTTTATTGGACGCGCCTCCTAAACCCTTGTAAAACAAAGTCTTATTTTTCCATTTTTTATTTATAAACATACATAATATTATTGCATCGTTATGGACATGTAATGATCCAAATGCAGTTGATATACCCACCATATGAGTTCCATACTCCAACGCGGCATGGTGTATCAGTCCTAATTGACCAACTCCATAGAGCGCAACGGATACAACGAAAGCGAGCGGCAAGCATGACTGCGCTATTAGTGCCTGAAAAGGTGACAGTCAAGAGCGCCATGGACATTTGCGTCATAACGTTGTAGGACTAAGTTATATGGTTATGGCCAAATACTAAGCGGTTCTAAACGGCCTTTGTGAGCCTCTTTGTGCGATCGTAGCGTTCTTTCCGACATGAGATGCACTTTGGATTCGAGTACGTGGTATATTCTAAAAACATGATTACAATTTTTTTCCAATTCATTTATTTTCAATAACTGTTCCAAGTCGATGTGAGCAAATACTCACTTTCGTCCCACCGCGACAATGATTATGTATGAAGGAAGAACGGGCAGACACAACCATAGAATGGCAAGAATAAGTGAGGGCTGCATCATGTCTGTGGTACCTGCAGTATGACTATGCAACATTCGGAGAGAGAGAGCGCGCGCAATTTACGATTTATTGCTTCACTATATCCCTATGTTCATATGTAAACGAAAGGTGCAAAAATATGGATGAAATTTAGTTCTACTTGGCCAACACGCGGACCCCTTTCTTAACCCTAGAACGATTGCAATACTTGAACGAATTGTCCTAACCAATGACCATATCTCCTTTCAAATCCAACTCGGGCCGCTTTTTATACAAATTCGTTGTAGAAGCTTCATACTCAGTTGTTGAGAAAAACGCCTGATGGGATCGAATTAGAATCTCAACCATTGAAAAATACTCACGAAAACAGGGCAGATAAACAAGGAACAACAATAAAGCTACGAGACGTGTTGGAGGACTTGGATGCGTGAGTATGTAGTATCTAAAAGAAGTGGCTGAAAGATTAATGACTCTTAGCCATGGACATTGCGCCATAATAGCGAAATGTACACTTGAGAATGACCACACACCAAAAGGGTGCAAGCATCCAAGGCACACTGGTCTTTCACTCGTTTTCCCCACAATTGACACATCACTGGCTGCCATCTATGGAACAGTAATAATTCATTACGAATAAAGGAATGAACCATAGGAAGGAACGCAGTGGCTTTTTGCCCATGGCGCTCTCGTCTTTCACCCGTAAAACGCTAAAGGTAAAGATAGAGATGAGTTATTCACGAACCGAAAGCAGAAGCTGTAGACCATCACTATCACATACTGTGCTTGTGTATGCATCATCACCGCATACGTACGAAAGCAGAGGTTGTGCGATCCTGAACAATACCATTCGTATACTTCGTACCGTCCCTTTTTGACTTATACCACGTGATCTTTTAGAGTACCAACATTTGGAATTGAGATCCTGAAGCAGGAAAGTAAAAAAAAGTATAACATTATGATGTAAAGTTTTTCTATGTATGAACACACAATAATTTATCCGTATCAGAGCGTGCGTTCTGGGGATATGTACATACATATCCATGAAGTAAATTTTTGAGACTACCCTACATTTACAGCTATCCATTTTCCGGAGATATTGATTTTTGCTCTTGACCCATCAATTTAACACTAAAAATAATAACTTTGCTCAAAGTCAACCGTATGTGCCGAGTTTTCTAATTTGCTTGTTACTTCAGCCTTAAATCGATGGATCACAAGAGGAAAAAAAATCAATATCTCTTGAAAATGGATAGCTATGAATGTTGAGATTTATAAAAACTTCACCTCATATTTTAATCTTTCTTATACAAGGCCATGTCGCTTCTATCGTATATCACGTGATTTAAAGCAGTGCAAAAAAGCTAAGATCAAGACAAGGTTTCAGCCCATTCATCGGATAAATTTCACATATTGGTTGTGCTCCAAAGCGAGAAATGTCAAATTCAGCTTAAAAGAAAAACCATGCCCCAAAGTGGTTGTTGGCCAGCAGAAGATTTCGTTCCTTTGGACCTGCCTGCTAATTTACCGGACGAATTGGATGAAACCCATATCTGCTGGTTTTCGCTCCAGGTAACTCTAATACATACATAAACTATGTTACCGGTATGAAAAATGCACTCTATGAGAGAGTCGACATTGCTGTGACCACATGGTACAATTTTGTCAAGATGTTTCAAATGGCTAGTTGTGGGGTGGTCAGTCCCCCACTGGGGACTGAGGACTGAAAAACAACTTACCTCGTATACAAGGTCATTGCGGCTATGGTTGAGGAGATATGAAATTTGAACTTTTTACGATTTGGCAAGAAATCGGTCTCCGATGAAAGATCATAACTTACATCCGGAGGAGAGATCCAGTCTAGTGCCCCATTGGGTGCTAAATGCATAGGGTAAATCTGTTGCATAAAATATGTCACTAACAATAAGCAGTTGATATCGATGCCTCTACTCAATGCAGACAACATATATTCGAGTTTTGGAATAGGTAAAAAAGCAGCATCAAAAACATGGCATCTAGGGAAATCCAAATGAGGGCGGCTGTTCACTCAAAATTAATTTCCACTAAATTCTGTAAAAGGTGCACGTCGTCCGGCTGAATGGCAGGCGCCAGCAATAATACATGAAAGTTCCGTGTGTTTATGTAGACAGTTCTGTTTCAAGGTCCGTTGTCATAGTCATTGAAACTACATCTGTTATGTCATATTTGCTATAAAAATCCATGCTTATGTACTGGATCGAGAAAAGGCCTCGATATACATAGATGCTGGTCTACGCTGACTGAAACTATCGCAAGTGAAATGTAGTGAAGAAATCGTGCACTTTCCAAAGACTACTTCACGCAAATTTTTCGGGGCCCAAGTGCCTGAGTAACCACAAACGAGGGCGGATTGTTTTGGCGTAAGCTATTCTAAAAGCGCGAAATTGATAAAAAGTCAACCAGGGGTCACAGTGATATGTCGACTCCCTCATAGAGTGCGTTGTTATTCACATTTACATGTACTGCCAACCTAATAGTGCGCACGGTCCAGAAGTTATGACGTAGATTTCGCTGCCGATGGGAATTAATCTTAGATCGAATAATAGCTGCCACAATCTCCAAGAAAGTTAAAGCAAATAGCAATATCGCATAGGATCTGAAAAAAAGTTCTATCAAAATGCGTCTTGTTAAACTACTGCGCACATTATTATTGGGTAAGCGAGCCTGGAAGATGGCTCCGATGACTCCCCATTCCGATTTGCGTCGGATAATAGGCATAAACATATTTCATGCACTATTATATGCAGTGTGTGAAACATACTTTATTTCGGGATCACGAAATTTGCGCACAGATACTTCTGCACAAGACATTTCTTCACAAGACACTTCCGCGAAAGCCATTTCCAAAACTCATAACTCCTTCCGTTTTCATTTTCATGAAATACTACCAACAAGAAAGTTGAAGCTCTTGACGACACGAACAACTTTGTTGCTTACGGCAAAACTTGAAAATGAAAACTAAACGAGTTATTCCAGAACGGCATTTGAAGCTTCCGGAACACTTTAATCCAATAATAGTTGAACTGTTGCTCTTGCCCATACATACACTATCGACAAAAAGTATCCGACCGATCATTTTTCTCTCTCTTATCTCAGCTCTCAGTATTTGTATGGAGTCGACTGGACTATGAAGTGGAGCAATTATGGAGTGGAGGGAACGACTGAATAAAGAAATCTCACTTGAGGCTAGAAGGCGTACATCGGACGATGATATACAACAGAAACACATTGAATACGATACCAGTCCAACAAACGAAGCTGTGTATGATATTGAGAAGCAACGGGGCAGCCATGCGTCTTGATATATATTCACTGGAAAAACAGCCAACTACAACTATTAGGCTGGACGATAAGTCTTGTCACATTTTCCTTTTCCTACGATTATCTCCGTTCAAACTCAAAATGACTTCTATCCATAATTATCATAGACTCCCCTCACCTCACTAGCTGCCACACTCGCCAGTTTCAACCGCAGAAATGAGGCGCGACGAGATTTCCGAAGTTTGTCGACTCCCTCTCTTTCGACCCCTCGTCCTCTTCATATTTTTACTGCGTTCTAGCTCAGCGAGTAGAGCTACTTCGAAGGTATCAACCGCGCCTCATTTCTGCGGCATAAGCTGGTGACTGTGGCAACTAGTGAGGTCTTATGAGGGGAGGTTATGATAATTTTGGATAGAAGTCATTTTGAGTTTGAACGGAGATAATCCTAGGAAAAGGAAAATGTGACAAGACTTACCGTTCAACCTAATATAATAGCTCGCTACGCGTACACACAGTTAATCTCCAAACGCATAAGGCGGGGACACAAACGCTTGATTAAATCGAAAATATAAGTTGAATAAAAAAATTGTTGAGCTTGTGAGCCTAGCTAATTGTTGTATTCAATTTAAATTTTCGAGTTAATCAAGCGATCGTGGAGTATGGAGCCGCCACATATGTGGCGGTTCCATACTCCACAATTAAACAAATATGTGTACTTTTTCGAAAAATTCATCTTTGATCTTTGATCTTCGAAAAAAAACATTACGAAATCACGGCTGAAGTTTGCCTCACGCATGCTCACGCTACCCTCAAAATAGCAGACCTGTGTAACCAAAGAAAAACCCGCCTTACTTATTTCGCAAGGCTTGCGTAATTGAGACCATCCTCTCTGGAATAAGTAAGCGCTTGCGAGATAATTTGCTTTGCCCACCCTACTATAGATGGGCCCTCCGGGAAGGGGGTTTATCACTGGGGACTGAGAGAAAGGGACTCCTTATACTTATTTATAGGGAGGGTAATGATCTTTTAATCGTATGCCCACAAGCCCACTCGTTGTCCTCCTGTACTCTGAAACGGTGTCATTATTTACAAATACCCAGAAGAACCACATCCCAGTGGGGGGAATGCAAGGGTGTCGCATAAGAGCCTTTTAATGCATTCGTCGAGTCTCTACTCTCTGAGGAGCGGTTGTCTCAAATATGCAGGGACAACCGCTCCTCACGTCAGAGAGTACAGACACGACGAATGCACTAAAAGGCTCATACGCGACACCCTAGGGAATACCGTAGTCTGGTGATTGATAGGCGTCATCATCTGACTATGACCAAATAAACAAACCCAGCCCGGGAACAAAAAAGTCAAGACAGTTTTGCTGGCCCAAAATGTTGTGTGGATACCCCTAGGGAATTGTGTACCATGCACTAGGGAGTTTCAAAAGTAGCGATACTTTTTGTCTTTTGCGAAATATCACGATAGAAAATGGTTTCCATTTCCAAAATACTGTTGCATAAATATGTCGAGGTCCACACATGTTTACCTTGAGTGGTTGATGACGTAACCCCTTCTTATGACGTCATGGCAGACGATTCCCCAAACCAACTTGACCCTTTTTGCCATATATCCTTTAGATGTAATCCTAAAATCGATGCTACCTATTCTAAAAATACATAATGATTGCCTTAACATTTCAGCATTGTTAGGGCTCACGCCCTCAATCCGTAAAAAAAGTTTTGGCCAAAAAACCGAAACATTTCGAAACTTGCAATTTTGATCTATCTGGGCTGGAATGTAGAGTCCTAAAAAGATAAATGTTGTTGCATAGCACATCATCATTTTGCTCTTATTCAGAAGTTATATCAAAAATTCGGAATTTCGCGAAAAGATAAGTAGGTTTCTGTGCATAACTTCTGAATTAACTTGCGCAAAATGATGCGATATGCACCAAACATTTTGATAACCTATTATCAAGAGATGCCGTTGTCTATATCGTTGGTCTAATGATACTGTACTAGTTGTGGTCGGGCGTTGAGATAACAGGAAGACATTGTAGGAGAGCAGCTGTGCATCGTCCCAGTGCATGGCGAAATCTCTCTGCGACTACAAACGACGCACAAACGTTGTCCCTCCATTGAGCCTCCTGTGTAGTGCAATGATTCGACCGTCTTCTCTCTCGGCTCATTGTCTCTCGCTCACGACAAACGACCATCCATAGTGAGCGCGGAGATAACAAGGTTGTGTTCCCCAGAGTGTGCTCAACTCTCTCGCATCACAGTCCTGACGAAATGTTCCGTTATGAAATTCAGGGTGGGTATATAACCGGCGCAGTCGTGGCTCAGAGACAGCTGTTCCGTCATGACCAGCGAAATCCCTCCAATGCCTTCCCCCACGTCAGCCTGCCAAGGATTCGGAAGCCACCAATGCAAGTAGGCTAACACGTCATTATTATTCTGTCCTTTAATAGTTTTTTTGGTTCACGATTTACAACAAACGGTAAATTAGTTGTCATTCTTCCCCGACAGCACTAGGGTTTTCTTAATCAGTAGTAAAGTTCATTTCTCATTTGTCTATTGATCCGCCAAGTGTTCGCCTCTACACTCGATAGACAACAGCTCCGAGTGGATTAGACGAAATAGAAATGCACTCTACTACTGATTCAGAAACCCTAGTCAGCACGTTTGTCTCATCCCTTGATAGACAATCACGCTGTGGAGAACAACGACGACAAATTTACCGATTTGTTATAGAACCCCTAATTAACAACAATAATGCTATTTTTGCAGATTTCCTGCCGGTCTCATAGTCGGCATCGCAATCGGAGCCGTAGCATCATATTTCTACTTCAGACGTAGGGAAGAGTAATCTCGATAAGACTATAGATATGGACACCCAACCTCTTCGCGTATCCATTCAGTTTTTAGGCATATTTGTATTTCGTTTGAAAGAATAATGTTTTTGTTTAAAAATCTGATTATTCAATTTTATCGTGTCTTGTCTTTTGAGTGAGCAAATATGTGGTAAAGAATTATAAAAGAAAAAAAAACGAGGTACCAACTGACAATCGATGGCCTCTCATGAATATTTCAATATTCCCGGATTTTGCAAAACTTGAACCCGTTGAAATGATTTTTGGTATTGTTGCATCACAATTCAACTGTTATTCCTAGTATGCACTCTACGTCTGTTTGGTCGACTGTGCTCTCTCTCATTTATGAACGATTTCGCCTTTACTATGACCACAAATCACGACTTGTGATGTGATATGACTTCATAAAAAGAGGATCTAAATGTGCATATTTTGGTTGAACATGTGAAAGCTTGTTTGAAGAAAAATTATAGATTGTGTTATATTTTTAGTATCACTCTCTTTTTTTCGCAGGAACAATGTGTGTTTTGATAACATGAAACTGCTTTGTAGCACAGACTTGAAGCACCAGAAAAGTCCCCTACGGCATAAACATTTTCTCTGTCGCTTATTGTTCATACAAACAAAGTAGTAATTGTTATCGAATGAGATTGCTTGCGAGGACAAACCACATCTTGTTAAATTGTCAGCCAGCGCTCAGCTAGGGTCTTTAGACCTGTAATTTTTGCAAGAAAGTTCATTTATCATTCATATAATCTCCGAGGAGTGGTTATCTCGCTCATGTGATCGACAACCGCTCCTCGGAGATTAGAAGAAAGAGAAACATACTTTGTTGCATAGAATTACAGGATTAGAATCCCCAGGTTCAGTCTCTTTTCCTCGTCGCTGCACGCGCTAAGATTGACCAACGATGAGGCGTAGTAGGCGTTATCTAATGTTATGGCGAATCAGTCCACCTCACCATTAGATACTTTTACAGGCTCCATGCCCATGTCTGGGCGTAGATATCAAAAATAATGGACTGCGAAATCGAGAATTGTTCGGGATCTCACTGGCATAAATTCACTGTATAGTCCTGTCGCTTGTATTCTTGACTAGCGACGAAAATAATTCGCGCATATTACGAATTCACACGCAAATGATTAGAGATCATTGCTTCCCACAGTTAATTATTTACTGCGTGATCCAGGAGATTTTCAAGCGTTGAGCTTTTAATAATTAATTTTTCAACCCACTACTTCAAATCACCAATGGGCGTACGGCACAGGAATGGTCACAAGGGACAGTTCACAAATGGATTTGAATACCGATTTTCAAACCCTAATGCATAATCCAACCCGACAGGGGCACCCTTTCTGCGAAAGTGAGATAAGGGCGAGGAAAAAGTAGATTGTTACTATTTATTTGAATAATAAGAAGTTTTTTTGAAAGTTTCACGTCTAGGTACAACACAAAATGGCGGATATTTTGAATGTCCTCGGTGTGCTCCATTTGGCGTTTATCGGCATCGGAGTGCTAGCGAATTTCATACTCATCTACGCAATATTACGCCACACTCCTCAAGAATTGAAGGTTATTCAAGTTCCGATGATGTTCCGTCATGTTTATATATAGAACTGGCCAAAACATTCCGAAGTTTTCTTTTTTGCTGACATCTCAAAAAGTTCAAAAATCAGTTCAAAACATTCAAAAAATCTGAATTTGTTGGATATACTAGACCGTAAGGTTATAAGCCTGATTATTCCGGAATAGGACTACCCTGAATCTTTAGATATCGTAGTAATAGTATAGGAGAACCTGGCTTAGTGTTCTGTCCAACAAGAATTTCTCATATTTTTGAAAATTTTGAACTGGCAATGAGCTAACAGTGAAAAGTGAAACCGCCGGAAAGAAAATTTTGTGCGGTACTGTATATGAAGGTGGCCGCGTACCCTTCAACCATGGTTTGGTACAATGGCAAAATATTTTTAAAAATTCGCGAAAAAAATACTGCTGGTAGAACTTGATATGGAGAATGCAGCTGTCAAAACGCCATATTTTTATAAAAATTATTGTTCGAATTATCGATGTTTATCGATTGACTACAGTCACGAAGTCGTTCAGATTTTCTTATCAATATTTCGACTTGGGAGTATCTTCCTGCTGAAAATAAGGGTATGGTTGGAAAGAGAATTTAACTCATATAAATAATGACTAATTCAAGTTATACCGTTTTTACCTTTTCTCGTTTGCCCGAGGGCATGAATTTTTGAATTTGAATAACTTTCAAATTAAGAAAGACGCATCCGCAGTTTTTTGCCAGTAATTTCTTTACCGTGTAAGCAGCACATAAAAAAAATTTTAGAATTTTTATTCAGTGCTCAGATGGTTAAATATGGGATGGAAGGCCAACGATCACGGGTTTTGCTCCAATTTCGACCGCTACGCTCATGAGTTAGAAGGAAAATGAAACCAGCATGTCTCGCAATTCGTTCACTTTGACAGGCAAAATGAAAAAAATGGCCTATGTTTCAAATGCATCAGACACGATTACACATTCGTCGATGACAAACTCTTCAGCGATCTCCTCCATGCTCACTGTTTTGCACTATTCTTCTGGAATTTTCTAGAAGTTTTAATTTTTACTGCTCTAAAAATTCCATTTTAACTATTGCATGACGGTGACGCTATCTCGGGAAAGAGGAAAGGGACACACCTGGTTCCAGTCACTAATGCATTCAACAATTTAATATAGTGCTACCATAAACGAGGAACTGCAAATATGGCTGCGCCAAAGGATAAATCACGCATATTGGGTTGGTATTTAGATCGGTTATGTTTCACTGAAGCAATATCTGCGTAAATATAAGCGAATTCGCAGTCTAACTGCATAAATGAATATGTAACTAAATAATTACTTTGCGATTTTATCATCTTCGGTATAGCATATGGAAGATATGAGGATGTGATGCTGGAAATGATGAATGAGTGGTGTGGTAGGAGCCGAAAAATTACTTGGGTCATCGTCATGCAATAGTTCAAATGGAATTTGTAGAGCAGCCTAAATTCCAGAAGAATAGCATGGAGGAGATCGCTGAAGAGTTTGTCATCGACGAATGTGTAATCGTGTCTGATGCACTTGAAACATAGGCCATTTTTTAATTTTGTTCGTTAACGTGAACGAATTGCGAGACATGCTGGTTTCATTTTCCTTCTAATTCATGAGCGTCGAAATTGGAGCAAAAACCGTGATCGTTGGCCTTCCATCCCATATTTAACCATCTGAGCACTAAATAAAAATTCTGAAATTTTTTTATGTGCAGCTTACACAGTAAAGAAATTACTGGAAAAAAACTGCGGATGCGTCTTTCTTAATTTGTATTTATTCAAATTCAAAATTTCATGCCCTCGGGCGAATGAGAAAAGGTAAAAACGGTATAAATTGAATTAGTCAGTATTTATATGAGTTGAATTCTCTTTCCAACCATATCCTTATTTTCAACAGTAAGATACTCCCAAGTCGAAATATTGATAAGAAAATTTGAACGATTTCGTGACTGTAGTCAATAGATAAACATCAATAACTCGAACAATATTTTTTATAAAAATATGGCGTTTTGACAGCTGCATTCTCCATATCAAGTTCTACCAGCGGTATTTTTTTCGTGAATTTTGGAAAATATTTTGCCATTGTACAAAAATCGGCCCGAATTCTCTGAATGGTACACGGTCGCCTTCATATAATAGCGTTATATAATAGATGATTTCGAAAATCGATTAAAAGTTGAACGCTGTAGCGTGAATTAACATATGAGGCCGGTCACATAAGCGGCGAGACGATTGTGGCCAAATTCCCGAAAGTATTTTTGATTTGCCTGAAATTAAAATATGTCACTCTACTAGAGCCCCTTAGAACCCCTGAGAAGTATGACACCTCAATTCGGCCTTATCTTCGAGAACGGAGGCGGCAAAGTTGCCACATTTCGCGACTCCGTCCCGACAACGGCAACTTTCGGACGTCATAAAAGGCTTCAATGTGAAGATTTTTCGATCTGGTTTTTTTCATCACGTAGG
>JACMIF010003472.1:0-12864 GCA_014805445.1 Diplogasteroides magnus
GAAACCGCGACGCGTCCCACTGTACCTTCAACGGGACGCGTCACGGTTTCACGAATGTGCGCGATATTGATGCGCTGCAACAGTAGGTAGTTCCACTTTTCGGCACCCTGTGCTACGTAGGAGGAAACGAAGTGAATGAACATTACCATACTTCACCATCTCATTCACATTGCTACTTCCTCATGTCATTGCTTTGTAACTCATAGCATAGTCGATAGAGCGGCTGTCTATCGCAACATACTTCCACGATTCGAATCTCTCCACTGCGGATGTGAATTGCCAGGGCTCCGAGGTCGGTATAAACTCGGTTTTAATCTCAGGTTCAGTTGTTCATTGTAAAAACGCAACCTCAGTGTTGGGGCGAAATGCTACTGCGGCAGTAGTTTTTATTGCATAAAAATTTCAAATCTGCAATACAGGCGATAATGTGTAATGAATTTCCGCTGTGAGTGCGATAAAGGTGCAGTGGATCAGCCTCCCCCACCCTCTTTCAGATATCTGAATGTTTACAGTGGAACATAATGAGCATTTGCTCGCATGATATAATAAACAATGATTCTTGGTTATTGGTTATTAACACCTGCTCTTGGAGAGAACCGACAAGTCACAATGGGTCCTGGTCGTGGCTCCGCCATTTTGAGTCTCACTCCAAAAATATACTTGGTTAACACTACAATTTTCAGGAATTTCGTAATTTTTATCTCTCTAATATGGAGGAATCTGACCAAATAACTGTATTTTGGTAATGACACCCATACCCCTAACACCTCCGCTAGGTAGTTTGGGTTGAGACTCAAAACGGCGGCACACTACCGGTACCCACTACATTGTCTCCAAGAGCACGTGTTAACGAATTGCGCGTAATGTCTTCAAGCGCTAATATTGTTAGATGTTCTCACTTATATAGACAATATTCATTTTTTATCTGAGGCGCCTACGAAATCGTTCCTTTGGGATTTGGGATTATTTTATATTTGGTTGCTTGCGGCGTCTCCTCACAGATAAATACTGCGTTATACGTAGCATGTGAAATATATATTTTTACTGATATTTATTCTCTTTTTTGTGAAAAATACCTAAATGAATTATTATAGAATCGGATCACTGAGGCTTCAATCCGAAATCAATTACATTATACACTCGAATTGTTTTGCTTCGAGCTTCTACACCATGGTTCACATCTCAATTGAACATCATGCGGTATGTTTTGCTGTACAAATACAAAAGTTCACATCAGTTCAGACATACACCTACACAATTGCTGTATTATCGTTGATAGCTAATTTGTTCTTTATGAATGTTGTTCTTACAACAAAGGTTCGTATTAGTGTTCGATGTTTCTTTAAGAACTTCAGAATCATCAAATTGGCAAGTATCGCTATCTTCTTTTATGGTTTGCAGTATCTGACATGACTTCCGCAATAGTGCATGCTGCTCTCATTCCTGTCAGAAAATAGCATTTTTCGCGCACAAAGAATATCAACAGTGCACAATTCTGGCGGATTTTGGTTTCGTCTTCTTCGGATGGAATCTCATTTCGTACTCTGAACGAATTGGATACTACGGTGGATTAGTCTTCGTCTTTCTGTTTTATCAAATGTTCCTTCTCATCGCATATCATTTCATCTACAGATATGCCGTTATGTGCAAGTAAGGCATTCTTCAACCTTTGTCATATTGTTGGAAGGCTAAACACAAAATGAACGTGATTTGACGAACGAACTGAACCCAAGAACGACTTTAGGTAGTGGTAGATACAAGGTAAATAAATGTTTGAGTCCCAAATGGGTGCACTGGAACATTCCCTATCGATCGACAACATGGACATTTCTGGCTGTTGCTGTGGACGCTTTGTATGCTTATGGTGGTTGATAATCTCATTTTATTTGAGGCAATTACTTGTCCAGGTTTCGTCATGATATGCCACAACCTCGGGCCCACACCTGGCAGTCGGTCTCTGATTGCTCCTCGCATTCAGGAACACTTTGGAGTGAATATCATGGCTGATGCACTCCCTGGATACATTGGGGTTGTGTACTGGGTATACTTATATCCATTTTGAAGCAGAATGACATCATAGTTTAGTATCATTCAGCCAATGGTGAGAGGGAATGGAACATGAAGGTCGTCATCTCCGTCGTTTGTGCAATGATATTGATCGTTATTCCAATCGTCGTTATTGTCTTCTGTACAAATCGAATGATGAAAGCAATGAGAGACACGAAGTGGCCAATACTTTCATCCTCCCTCAATAAGGTACATTCAGGCCGTTTGCTTTTGATGCGACACGACAACTACAGACTCAACTCTTCTTTGCATTGATCGTTCAGGTGCTTCTTACTCGATTCAATTCCACTTTTGATAATTGAGGCCTTGGTCCCGCTTGTCTTCTGGTATCTTCCCCTTGGGTTGATCTTCATCATTTCCCTCACTGGTCTTGGAGGGCAGACAGGCGTTGGAGGATTGGGAGATGTTTTCATGATGTCCCCAGCCCTTTTCCCTCTCGCTGACCCCATATTCATTCTTTGGTTTATAAAAACGTTCGTACACGCTAGCTGTCATCTTCGATATCGGTACGAATTACAGTTATCGAGTAGCAGCCGTGCGAAAGATCGAACGTCTTCTTCGTCAAGACTGGACAACAATGAGGGGCATAGACTCAAGCAGCATGACTACGCTGTCGCATAGTCTTCACTACTAGAACCTCAAGAAAGAACAACACCAATAAAATGAAGAATAATAAAAATGTTGTAATATTTACCTCTCTAACTGATCAAATTTTGATAAGCCTACATGTGATTGTTGCTTTGGTTGTGAATATTTCTCGTTTAATTATAGTTTTAATCACCATATTTTAATTACAGTTATTTTCAATTCTGCTTCGTATGGGAAATCAAAATAACTTCACTGGAATGAACTCACGGCTTACAATTTCTAAGAATTTTAATTTAAAAATCAAGTTCACCATTACCACTCTCGTGAAAGGGTTGGGGAAAGAATGGAGTCTTATGACAGAACGTGGCTTATCAGGGCGGTACACTGGTGTTTGGCTCTGTTCCATGTACCTATACATGGAGTGTATGCTTTGACACAGGAACACCTAACAGGATTCAATCCGGAGAGAGAGTTTCCTGAATTGACGAATATATCCTGCATGGGCAACGTCATTTGACGGATTCTGATCATTTATGAGCAGCATTCCTTACGTGAACATTCTTCTAAATGTGTAAATGTAATTGCTGATGCGAAAAGCTCTTCTGTCCCTAATTGGACTGGGGCATTACGTTTAGACAATACCTAGAAGATGCAGTCAAAAGTCAAATTCAGACTAAACGTCCTGTGACCGTCATATCGAGGAACACGAATACAATCTAACTCTTGATATAAATATCGAATAGAAAGCATTTCTGACACTACATATCTTCTTGCACGATTTGCGAAATAGCATTGGAAAGATGGCTTGCCTCGTGCGCATCCAAAAATTATGTTTCATTCCTATTCAAACAAATCCGCGTGCGGAAATGCTGTGTGTTGAGTATAATAAAACAGCTTCGGGGTGCTTGAACGATATGAAACCTGGTAAGGATCTCTAGTGGCGAATGAGCATAAACTTTATTTTTAATGAGTACAATAAGCAAAAACTTAAGGCAAGGGGAAATATCCTGCTGCCTTTCCGAGCCAATTGTTGATACGGATGCGATCATTGAAGAAGTTGTCAGATATCTGTGGCTGGAGGTCGAAAACGATTTGTCTGTCCTTATTGACTAGCGTGTTGCGTTGCCAGTTAATGGGAAGACGCATCGGTTTGTTCGGGTTTCTGCAATATGGTATTACCTCTCACTTCGGCGAGACAACTGCTAGGAATGAAGTTAGACTGTGAGAAGCTCAACGGCTGTCAATAATTACCCGAAAGCGGCACCCTAGTAATTTATATGATTTCAGGACAAGTAACCCACCCAGTCTTGGCGAAATTTGACACAGCACGAGTCATCATATCAACCATGATCATGTCATTAGAATCGTAAGAGTATGTTCCCATAGCAAACATGTAGTTTTGCTCGAGAGCATGAGAAGCATCTTAATGGAAGGATATACTATTGAATGTGTAGTGATCCATACATGATACATATGGATACAAGGCTAAATAGGCAGTGGGAGTGAAGTATTTGAAGACGTAAAGATACGATTTCTGGGAGAATCCATGTAGCTCATTCAGTCTATCCATGACATCTTTCACAGAAGAAATGATGATGCGCTCTCCGAAAGCCTGATTCATATGTTAGGAAAATATATATATCTGTTCGTCATAATGCTTGGAATGCGTGCTTGACAGGATCATTTGGTTCAAGAGCCGCTCCGCGTTCTTGGTATTGAGCACGAAGATGGTCGATGATTTCAGAACGGTTAGTGACCAGTCCCTAGAGAATAACTGCTATTAGACTATTTTTTCAATATTTCTTACCTCAGGAACAATAACATTGAGAAGATTGTCCAAAGTCGAATTCGTGATTGTAATGGCACCGGCTGAATGGGTCTTGGACTTATTTATGCACATATTTTTGTTCTCACTCATCATTGCTCCCTCATGGAAAGTGCATCCATGTACACGTGGTTTCACAGGGGCAACGTTTCTCAAGACTCGTTTGCTCTCAACGGGGAAGAAGTCTCTATCGAAGATCGGCCCGAATTCTGAAACAATTCATTTGATTACAATAATTTGTTGTGATGCAACCTCCAGTGATAACACCGAATGAGTCTTCCTTGATGATTGACCATCCAGAGAGTGCGGGAGTGATGTTTACGAGGGCCTTGAGCTTTGCCTTCAGCTGAAATAGAAGCTTCTTTGGAAATTTGAATACATAAATATGCCTCGGCTCCAGAGGGCCATGTGAGACCAGCTGCTTGAGCCTTAGCGTATGTGTTGTTCACGATGGCCTTGTACGATTCACGACAGGAACCGGAGAAGGCCCACGCCTTATGGAAGAGGTCTTAAATTATCATGCAAGCAAAGAATGAGGTCCTATGACTATACTATATGTGGATGGACTGATGGAGAGACAATCAACGGCTCCTGCACCTGCACTTCCCCCATTGAGGGTGACACTCTTCTGCAATGGGGCAGTTTCTATCACAAACTGAGAAACATTAATTGCTAACGGGGTTCCCTCCAAAGAAGATGATGTTTTTCTGAATCCATTCCAGAACCATTTTGATGTCGAAGAGTCCATAATTTCCAGGGATAGCAGAATCTCCGGTTGATCCGAATCCAAAGATGCCCAGACGATACTGAAGAACGACAACGACTACTTCCTTTGAGACCTAAGAGAACTGTGGTTGACTTCTGTTGCCAAGGAGATTTAACCAGATTCTTTGCAATTCCAATGGCTCCATGTTGTCGTGCTCCACCTCCAGTGTACGCCCCACCAGGAATAATCACAACTACGGGCTTTAGAGCTGAATATAATTTCATTGAAATCATATAAAAGGAGTTCCATAGACTATTCATGGTCATACTCCAAGATAATAGCATTCGTACTGATCAAGTTAAACTTACGAAGCTTATCTGCAGGAGCAAAGACATTGAGGTAAAGACAGTCCTCGCTATTTGGATCAGCGGTTCCGGACTGTGCACACCGAGGAGGCTGTACCTTGGTCTCCTTGATACCAGTCCAACGATCGGACTCGACTGGCTTCTGAAATATATGTTCTTCAATGAATTATGAATGGTTGACCTCTAGTCTGAGGTCTCCGATGGGTGGCTTGGCGTAGGGAACACTGAGGAATCCATGGACTGGGCTGGGATCGTTGGTGAGACAAAGACCCTCGATGAATCCCTTCGTTGTGTAGACACGAGGTGCAGTGGTGTTGCTACAGGGCCCCTGAATATTGGGTGTTTGTTAATGATGGACAAGATGATGAACTCCAGAAAAGTAGGCTGAAGTAGCAGCGACGAAAGAGAAGATAATGATAGATTTCATCCTGTCTGTAAAAAGTCTTGGGTCGAAGTTGAAGTGGAGAGGCTCACATGTTTTCGACTTCACCAGATGTCGACAACTGAATGTGATGCTTCATCCTCACTGAGCCCTTTTATAGCGACTTCGGTCGAAGCGAATAAGCCTTCATCCCGCAGAGAATTGACTTTTTCCACAAAACTCTGTGGGAGGGCGAAGAGGAAATGAAATGACAGACGACAGGCAGGCTTGTCTACATAAGAAGATTGTATTGTGTGTTTGCCGCGAAGGTTCAGACAATTAGGGGAAATCGAGATATGCAACTTGTGTTATTCTTGTCTTGAATCGCTATCAATTGCTCAAATATTCTTGAGTAGGATGGAGAAAGAAAGCGCAAATTAATGCGCTTTGATCATTTTCATTCCACGCCAGACAATTATAATGCGATTTCCTTTACTTGTCAGAAATGAAAGCGCATTTTTTTACAGTAAGCAATTAAATGGTGATACCAAATGCAACAAAATGTAAGTAGATAGATCGTCAAGGAATGTTCATAGGATGATAATAGACTATACCATGTCAACTTCCTAAAATTTTCTATTCAAGCAAACAATATGACAGTAATGAAAAGAAAGCGCTTTATTTTGCCTCGCGTGAAGAATGAAAGATCTCATGAATCATGAGATTGTCTTTTTAACAAACGATGATTGTTCCGTATGTCACTCGATGCTTAATATAAAATTATTGTTTCACGACGATAAAGCTGATGTGCCGAGAATATCAAGATAAGTATAAATAAAAACATCGCTGTGCAGAGAATAATAAAGTTATAATTATTCATAGAGCGTTAATGATACCAGACAGCTCCGAAAAATTATGTACATAGATACGCAATATCACAGTTCATATGACAGATTTGTGAAAACCGAAACCCAAATTACCACCTTCAAATTGAGAAAGCAATAAACCTGGTAATAATCTATGGAATGGTATGGTCATTAGTGATATAGACGTACTCCTTTCGTTCTTTAGGCATGAGAGGCCATCATATTGCACCTCCTCCGGATCCTTTAGATTTTATTCATATGTAGCACCATCTTACATTTCCGAACAAGAATACTGAGGAAGGAATGAACAGAAACTATCTGTGCCTTCATTCATGTCGAAAAACTGATTTTGAAAGCTTTAGGGTACTGTGGATGAGGACACCTGAGAGTGAATGAAAATTTTCAATTTTGGACGCTATTGGTCATTCCCCATTCACATCCTTTCATAGAGACCACCATGAGTGTTGTTAAGACCACCCGTGTCGTTTTCAATTGAATTTTTTGTACTGCCCTTTGGGTGCTATGTGAGTGGATATGAACTAACAGAGACATGAATTGATTTCATGGTACTGCACTGCACTTTGAAGAGCCTGAAAAAGTTCTTTACATTGAACTATTCAATGTTGCATCGGAATACAGATAGTCTCCAGGATCATCATCAATGTTCTAGGTACAGTCTATGCATATTCAGTACTTTTACAAACACATGAACATTTATTCGCACATGAAAGAATAGGTCATTTCAACAAAGTGTCAATCAGAGTTGAGGGTAATATCCTGCATCCTTTCCTAGTTTGTTGTTGATTGCTATGCGATCACTGAAGAAGTCATCTGACATCGTCGGTTGGAGGTCGAGGACGATGTTTCTTTCTTTATTCGTGTTGTTGTTTCGTTGCCAGTTGATTGGAAGTGGCAATGGAATGTTGGGGTCTCTTAAAAGGGCGAGCTGAAATATGTATGTGAATCTCATCCACAGACCCGGATTTAGCGAAGTTGGAGAGTGCCTTCGTCATGATATCTGTCATGATCGTATCGTTGGTATCGTAGTGAAGTATTTGAATGTGTACAGGAATGACTTCTGCTTTGATCCATGGAGTTCATTCAGTCTATCCATGACATCTTTGACTGAAGCAATGATTATGCGCTCTCCAAACTCCTAAAATACACATCTATCCATTGTTGGTTCATATTACTTACAGCTTGGAATGCGTGTTTTACAGGAGCATTCGGTTCCAATGCAGCTCCACGAGCCTCATACTGCGATCGAAGATAGTCGATGATTCCGGTGCGGCTAACCGTTCCCTAGAGTAACTCAGTGATGTGTCTGTTTTTGGGACCTCGAGGTACATACTAGGGTTGGCCGATTGTATGCGAATTTGGTTGTTTCGCTGATTCAGTATCCCGAAAGATAATTGTCGTGAAAAATATACCTTGCATACTAACGGACAACCCTACTAGGTAGTAGTAGTACCTAGTAGGTACCTACATACCTCACATGAAGCATCTCATCAAGGGTGGTATTAGTGCGATGTTTCCAGCTGCAATAGAAATTATTCTAGAGAATTCTTGATGTAAAAACTTACAGAGCATTGCTCCCTCGTGGAAAGTGCATCCATGGACTCTCGGCTTAACTGGAGCTACATTTCTCAGTGCAGATCTGTTATTGACGGGGAAGAAGTCACCGTCTAAAATGGGACCGAATCCTGAAACAACAACCATTGATTTTATCCCTATGATGAGGCATAAACCGAGATTCAGTGCTTTGTATGAATCCTCTTTGATGATGGTCCAACCAGTGAGAATGTTGGTGATGTTTTTAAGCGTCTTCAGTTCTGACTTCAGCTATAACATGAAATGCATCATTGAGTTACACGAAATTATTTGCCTGAACGCTGTTGCTCCATGTCAATCCGGCGGCTCTCGCCTTGTCATACGTGTTGTCCACAATGTTGTGATATTCTTCCCTGCATGTTCCAGAGAATGCCCATGCACGGTGGAAGAGGCCTGAGATGAGTAGAGTCAATGATCTCTGAGGCATCTACTGACTGCTCGTGAGAGGACTGATGGAAAGACAGTCAATGGCAGCACCTCCTGCACTTTCTCCAACCAACGTCACACTAGTCTGAACTATCACCTCATGAGCGTCAAATGAAATGCACGAACCGGACTTCCCCCGAAGAAGGCGATATTGTCCCTGACCCATTCCAACGCCATTTTGTTGTCAAACAGTCCAAGATTGCCAGGCAGAGTTGAGTCTCCGGTAGAACCAAATCCAAGCAGACCGAGGCGATATTGAAGAACGACCACGACCACATCCTTAGGAACCTGAAATCGCGAGTTGTAAAGCAGTTTTTTTGCATTTTTCAACCAAATTCTTCGCAATTCCCATATCCCCTCGTTGACGAGCACTTCCTCCATGGAATCCTCCACCAGGAATGACTACGACCACTGGACGAAGTCCTGAAAAGCTAATGAGTGATTGCTACATTCATCCTTGGACGTGCCGATCGTATTCGCAGACTTGAAGACATTGAGATAGAGACAATCTTCGCTTGTGGGATCAGAAGTGCCATACTGTGCACACGCTGGAGGTTGTACTTTGGTGTCTTTGACTCCGAACCAAGGCTGGGGCTCAACGGGTTTCTGAGAATGAATTGATGTCATAGCTGAATGAGATTGCCTTACCTCCAATCTAAGGTTTCCAATAGGAGGTCTGGCATATGGAATGCCTAGGAATGCATGAACGGGAATTGGATCGTTGGTCATGCATACTCCCTCGATGGCACCCTTCAGTGTTACCTTTCTTGGTGGGGAACTGTTGCTGCATTCCCTCTGAACAAAGTAAGTAGATAATGGAATCCCTCATGCTACAGACATCAAAAATGTCAAAGAAGTCCTTGAACAAGTGTTCAAGGAAATCGAATAAGAATGCCGATGAGCCAGTCACTAGAAGCAGAAGCAGAAGAGGTGCCTTCATCCTGCAACTTTTATATTAACTACACATGCAACAGATACGACGGCAAGGTTGGTAACAATATGAAGAAGTTGGGAACATGGAAATCTTGTGGAGTTGACTACCCAGTCCTCAGCATTCGCTTCTCTTATTTATATTGAAAACAACAGACAGCAAAATCGTTCAGACCACCGGGCTGAGTGCGAAATTGACTTTTTCATGCACATCTGTGGGTGGTCTGCAGCTCATCTGAACTTATGACGGGAGATGAATTCTGGTGCAGACTGACGCTTTTATTTATGGTATTGTGAGCAATAATAAATTATGGCGTATATTGTAAAATTTTATTCTCATGTAAACAGGTTAGTTCTGACGCGATCCACCATCAGTCTCGTAAATGAATTTTCATATTTTGTGACAGGACAAAATTGCTGCCTTCAAAATGAGAAACTCCCAATGTCAAACCATGTAATCAGGCATCGAGAGTGACAAAAACTCTCAAATGTGAGGTCTTTAGTTCCATTTCAACCAGTTTGTCCCCTGAAAATATTTCATACTTTGCCTTCAGTAACTATCGTCATTGTGCCTTCGTCTCTGATCAAAGTGTATGTGCTACGTGTAGATGACTGCAGAAATTATTTTGGGAGAAAGTGCAAATATGTGAATCTTTTGAATAGTTCACTAAACGATTTCGATATTTGATTGCGTCTGGTGTCTGGCTCCACGAGTCGTCTGATTGGGTCGATCAGCCACTATAAAAAGGACCGTCCTTCGACGATCACGACATCCATCACAGACGGTCTTCACTTCTGGTGGAGGAGTAGCTGTCAATAGTCCTTCATTCATCATGAAGTACCTTCTCCACTATGTCTTTGTGTCATATGCCGCTGCCACGGTAAGTGTTCATACTGTACTTGTATAAAAGAAGGAACATTCAGTGCAGTCTCCCCCTTCCCCAAGTTACTACCCTCAATGGAATGG
The DNA here is from genome assembly GCA_014805445.1 of Diplogasteroides magnus. NCBI lineage: Eukaryota > Metazoa > Nematoda > Chromadorea > Rhabditida > Diplogasteroididae > Diplogasteroides > Diplogasteroides magnus. The sequence continues at coordinate 10,713 of JACMIF010003472.1, forward strand.
TGGAAGGATACTGCATCATCGATACTCCAATGGAAGTAAATGCCTTCCTCGGAATTCCTTTCGCCACGCCACCTACCGGATCCCTTAGACTCGAGGCAAGCCTCATGCTTTCACTCGCTTTCATAAATGTTCTTCAGAAACCACAACCAGTAGAAAACTGGGCCGGCGTCCTGAACACTAAGACACAGCCTCCCCGTTGCATTCAGACTCCGACCTCCGATCCCAACAGCGAGGACTGTCTGTACCTCAACGTCATTGCTCCCGCCAATGCTACTGGTACAAACGGGAAAGTATTCAGAAAAAGTGTCGTAATTACAGGTCTTCCTGTTGTTGTCGTCATTCATGGAGGAGCTTTCCTTGGAGGAGGTGCACGACAACACGGAGACATTGGAATTGCTAAGAATTTGGTGAAAGATCCACTTGGGTATTTGGATAACTCTCAAATCAGGCATCGAAGGGAGTGGTCGTGGTCGTTATTCAATACCGTCTTGGTCTTCTTGGCTTCGGATCCTTCGGTGACTCTGTTCTTCCTGGAAACCTCGGACTTTTCGACATGAAGCTGGCTCTTGAATGGGTTCAGGACAACATAGAATTCTTCGGGGGAAACCCGGTTTGTGTTGGTAGTTAACATTAGAGTGAAGGAAGCATATTACAGGATAGTGTCACTCTGAATGGAGGAAGTGCAGGGGGAGCTGCAATTGATTGCCTGTCCATCAGCCCTCTCACTTACAGTAAAGATCCGTTCCCAGTGGAGTGATGACTAAGTACTTTAGACCTCTTCCACAAGGCTTGGGCATTTTCCGGATCATGTCGTGAGATGTACACCAGTATCGTGAATAACACATTCCAACGTGCATCGGCCAGGGGATTCACTTGGACCACAACTGCTGATGCAAGACACTGAAAACATTCATTTCTTGAATGAATTGTTTTAGCTGACGGCTCAACTGAAGGCCACTCCTAACTTGACTGGACTTCTCACTAGATGGGCAATAATTAAGGAGGATAACTTCAAGGTGTACAACGGAGGTTGGAGTTTTATGCAAGATGAACTTGTAAGAACCTTTCAGAGTATGGTCCAATCTTCGACGGGGACTTCTTTCCCATTGACAACAACTCTGCGTTGAGAGCCGCTGCACCGATCAAGCCTCGTGTCCATGGAGTGACCTTTCACGAGGGAGCAATGCTCGGTATGAGTCATTAGTTTCTTTTGAGACTCTTCTTCTAGCCGGTGCCATTACGATCACCAACTCGACTCTGGGAGATCTTCTCGATGTCTCTATCCCAACGGGAACTACTGACCGTGAATACATCATCGCTCACCTCCGTACTCAATATGAAGCCCGTGCCGCTATTCTTGAACCAGCCGATCCCGTTAAACATGCATTCCAAGCTGTGGGATTCCAATAATGTACTTATGATCACTGTTTTTCCAGGCCTTTGGAGAGCGGATAATCATCTCATCTAGTAAGGATGTCCTCGATCGTCTCGTCGAGCTTCATGGATCTAGCCAGGACGCCTACCTCTACGTCTTGAAGTACTTCACCCCAGCAGCTTACGGAGCACTCTATCCCTACGTTTCCTGTAATAGTTATTTCACGATCTCGTTCTATTTCCTCCTTGTAGATGCCTCTCACGGTCTGGAGAACAACTACATGCTTGCCATGGGAACGTACACTTACGATTCCAATGATATGATCATGGTGGAAATGATGACTAGTGCTGTGTCCAATTTCGCCAAGACTGGGTAGGTTGCAATAATCGATGGTTCTGATTTTCTGTTTGCATTTATTATTAGTATTATTGCTCTTCAGAAACCCGAACACGCCGTTGGCCCTTCCTATCACTTGGGAGAAGAAAACAACCTGACAGAAACATCATATTCGACATCACGTCGACTATGTCTGATGACTTCTTCTCTGAACGCATCGCAATCCACAATGCCCTTGGAAAGGCAGCCGGATACTTCCCTCAGCCTTGAATACCCCAATAAGCAAACATCAGTTACACTTTCATTTATCCGATTTAAAGGAGCCACAAAGGGAGATTTACTTGCATGCACTTTCGGGATCACTTCTCTCCAATTCCCTTACTCTCTCGTTGTCAGAGTAGACCGCTCTGACGACGAGAAAGTGGGGGAATGGAGAGAAGT
>JACMIF010003473.1:0-14550 GCA_014805445.1 Diplogasteroides magnus
CAGAGCGGTCTGCTCTGACAACGAGAGAGTAAGGGAATTGGAGAGACTGACCGCCGAAAGTGCATGCAAATAAATCTCCCTTTACGGCTCCTTTAAGATCATGAGTGGAACGGGCCAGATGATCAACGGACAAGTGCACGGGAAGGGCATTTATATGACTACACACCTCAAAACCGCTCTACGCGTAAGTGAAGTTGAAAGGGGGTGAGAGGCAGAGGCATACATGGTGATGGTGAATGATAAATGGACACTTGCACTGTAATCGTGAACCGTGAGAATGCATGAGAATGATGGTGCATCTGCCGTATTTCACTATTTTGTCACAAATATCCATGAAAAAGATGCTATTGACCAGTTGACAGTGCAAAAATATTAAACTGCAGTTTACTGAACCCAAAAAATTGCAGTACTCGAATACGCATGGCATGGTGCATCGAGAGCATTGCAAGGAGAAAAAGTGTTGCCTATACACGGGAACGGGCTCCGGGTGGTACGCTGTTGCAGTGGTTGAAGGTAGGTTTTCTAAACCCGTAGTTTCTTGCGAAAACAAATCATTTGTCATGCGTCTAATCTGCGAGGAGCGGTTCTCTCGCTCATGTGACAGATAACAGCTCCTCGGAGATTAGACGAATGAGAAATATCCTTTTCACATGAAATTACCGGTTTAGAAACCCTTCAAGGTATCTGGATGCGTTCCCCTTTTATAAATAATATGATAAAGAGTCACTCCACGCATTCTTATTGTTTTATGCGTGACTTTATATTGTAAATGCATTATCACCTTCATTCATTCGAACATTTTAGGACAGCTTGGCAAAATAGCGAGTGTGTAATTTCAAATGCTTTAATATTTCAGTATAATGATATTTTCAGTGATCGAGAGCAAGACCGCATATAAGTGCCCGAATGAGTTTATAGCTGTTGTCAGCGATGAAAAATGGTGCGCCATACGAATGCTATTGTTGTAAGTCAAATATTCTTTGAGCCAAAAAACGATTTAGTAACTAGATAAATATGCACATATACTGAATCCAATTATAATTTATAATGAATGGAATTGATTGTTATTTAGATATCCAACTTCCGCGGTCCCAAGAAACGAAAAGCAGGTTATAACCCGTTCTCCAATGTGCTCCCTGAGCCTACCGAGGAATCAATACGCCGTCGCGAAAAAGATGCAAAAGGTTTAGCATAGCTTAGGACTTTTGGAACGGATTTGCATATTTTCTATCTCTCCGCATTGGTCAGAGCAGTTCTCTATGACGAATGATAGACAACTGCTCGCAGCACAAGAAAACAGACAGATAAAATGCAAATGCGTTCCAAAAGTCGATCCCTAGCATAGATAGATAGCAAAATAATCTGTACTGTCATTGCAGTTGCTGACAAGATATTGTGATAAAACCGATGATGAAAGAAATGACGAGGACGAGGAATTTAGAATAAATTATTTATTGATGCCCTAAGTGCCAACACTACAAAATTAATTCCCCCGAATTGGTGTAGTTTCTCTCGTCTCTTCGATTTTCAGCAGCCAATTTTCAGTACCGGTACGATCGCGCTGCCTGCAACGAATTGTGTATCAATGTTAAATAATTGTTAAGGTGAAATTATCACGCCTTAATAAAATCTTGATTACAATTTTTGATATTATTTGCTCATTTATTTATAATGACAAACCTCATTAATCTTCCAGTGTTCACTTGCACTGAGCCTTTCCAAGTCACAGAAAGGTTCAAGAATGTTTTTCTCGTCTCTCATTATGCAAGTAGTGGGGTAGCTGAAAAGAATTGCTAAACTTTGCTGAAAATCTATTTTGTTGATAGAGTGTCTTAAAGAAGTCGACCGATGAGAAGTGAGGGGGCGAGGACGAATGATTGAAAAAAAACTATTGATTACCCAGAGAGGAACTAGAGAGGAACAGAAATGAATTAGACGCAGAGTATGGAAGCTCCGCGGACGAATTCTTTAATGATAGGGTCCGAAACGGAATATTCAATTTAATATCTACCGTAACCATTAAGAAGTATTATAAGAGGTAGGCCATTTACAGAAGGAGCATCCGAATAGTACACCATTTCTCATCGTGTACAACCGAAGCCCAGTCTGTAACATTGGTGTACGCGTTCCTGCAGTTGATCACTGAAAAGTTACACAATTGACTCAGTTACTTACTATGTTTGGCAGTCCGCCTACTTTGGGTTGTGTTTTATGGCTATAATATTTTTGAAGAAATACCCTTTGTGAAACATTTCTGTTGCATATGCATTCAATTTCTACTGTTCAAACAAACAGAGAGGCCCTCATCTGACATATTTTAAGCGAATCCTGCAACCGTACCTTCAACCAGTGCAACAACATGCCATCATATGTGTGCCCCCGTGTGTATGCAGCACACCCTGCTTGCACAGTTCTCGCGAGTGTTGTGTCCGACCGTGTTCGAATACTGAATTATATCATTTTAATGAGATTTTCGTCGTATATTAAATAGAATGTTGCACATAGTCCTTCGGATTTTTATTATCTATTTTACTGGCCCTGAAATATAGAAGATAGATAGTAAAAAAGAGCAACATTCAGATGCTTAGTGACGTAGATGCCCGATCCGAACATCTGCCCGTTCACCATCTCATCGGTACCACTCTTGTTCTTGAGGCCGTTGCGCAGGATCGAGTGCCAGTTGCCTATTCGAGAACCACTGAAATTGCACCATATTCATTTGTTAAAGCGGAATTTTGAAAAAAACGATATACATATTTATAAAATATCCAAACCCACGTCAGCTCATGAACGGAACAAAATAAGGAAGAAACATACTGAAAGAAGTACTTCTTCATGCCTCCGTTAATATTCAACAGGTCGTCGAACTCTGCTTGTTTTTCAGGAGAGGCAGACGCGCAGATGAACTGCAAGTGTATATTTCAAGAGTTAATTTACATTGATCCAAAGAGCTGACTTTCTCGGTTATTGGCTCTAAAGTGAAGTATAAAGGGCGAATTTCAACAGACTAGCCTGAAATTGTGTTTGCCAGCTCTCCACGATGCTACTCTGGGGCAGCAGCTCGATGTAAGACTTGTTGGAGGTTATGAGCCTGAATGTTTACCGTTTTTGAGATTCTGAATATTGGACGATAAATAATATCTATTTTTTTTATAAATATCATTCTTTGGAGTTGCATATTACGCTGTATTCCGGTGTTCAGCGTTTTGTACAAAATCATTTGAGACTACTAGGACAGTGTGCTAAATAGCTACCAGGACAAGAAACTGGCGACGTTCGGGTAGTTCTTCTTCAGTCTTGCATAGACGGCAGGGGAGCGGAGTAGCAATTCTGGACATGGAAAGTGGATGAGAAGATGGTAGAGAAGAGACAGCGTATCACGTAAATCTGAAACGTGGGCTTTCAAGGTTAAAAATACTAGCATTAATGAAGGAGTCCGGGGAGTTTCCACTCTTGGAAATCTAATTCGTTTCTCGCCCCCTCTCGGAAGAATCAATGCTCTGCGCCTATTCATTCTTTTCTGAATCTTACTTCTCACCGGTCGAATTCTGTATTATTCGATGTTATATTTTGTATTCGATGTTATATTATTAAGCTTTTTGTTTCGGTTGTTCGACCTCAAAATAACGGAGTAAATTCCCGATTTCTGACCGGGTCAGGGGCGAAAAAGCAAAAAATGCGTCGTCTGAATAAGCACTAAAGGACGTTTGAAAAGAAAATTCATACATATATCTTCTTATGTTGTATAACGGGCTTCTAGTAAATGACAGTAAGAGGGAATAGGAAAAGAATCTGGAGAGAACAAGGCGCTTGAGTGATGAGACGTCTGTCCATTTCAACATTTTGGCACAAATCTCCCCCAAAGCGCTGCGGACTCACTTATCGATACATTCTTCTCCTGCAGAATTTGAAGCACTTCCAAGCGAAAGTTCTTCTCATTTCTGAAAGAATATTTTAAAAATATAAATTCTAAAAAAATACCCTTTTTGCAATACCTTATTTCCTGGCCGAGGAGTTGGCACACTCGAGGAATAACAAAAGGAGCGAAAGAACGTCCGACGAGACACGCGGAATGGCCAGAGGTAATTCTGAATGTCTCTTTATTTACCATGATTCGTTTCAGTAAATCTTAACAATTTTTATAATGTGTGTCAGGATTTCATGCTGACCACAAACAGAAAAAATTGCAGATTCTGTTATAACTGACTAAATCTGTGTTAAACTGCCGAATGAATGCAGTTTGGTACCTTATATGAAGGCGGCCGGGTACTATTCAACGAAAATGAGCCAATTGTGGTACAAATGACAAGATGTCATGTGAGAAATATAAAAAAGTTACTGGAGATAGAACTCGACGAGCTCATCACAGCTGTCGAAACGCCATATTTTAAAAAAATTTCTCCTTCGAGATATTGGTGGTATTGTTTGCACCCATTGCGCCGAATCGCTCGTGTTCCATCGACGATATCTCGGTTCGATGCCAACAAATCTTCATCAATAGGTAGGTCATTCGATAGAGCGAGCAATTCTGTGTAATGTCAACTCGTTTTCGAATTCCATTTTTCGTGTTTTTCAATTAGCCCGAGGGCTCAAACATTCAAAGTTGAATATTTTTTCAGCCTTGAACTTGTCCCCTGTAGTCTCTTCGCAGTTTTTTTTATTTTCATGATCATGTGGTATTTGTTGTTATTCATATGCGAACAAAATTATCAATTATTTCTGCCAATTTTGCAATAACACAATGTTTACGATGCTTATCACTCATTCTCCATTACTGCGAAGTTTAGAATATAACGCATAATGAAAGTGCTTGGAATAGTTGATCCGAATGCTTGTTTGAACTCTTCGTTCCATCTCATCGTCGCCTATGTCTATGAAGGGGCTGGAGAAGCCAGAAGAGCTCTTTTCTACACCCTTTCTTAAAATTAAGCCTGGAGACATTGTTCAGTGAATGATCTGCTTTGGTCAGAAACACAGTTGAAAATGCGAAATTGATCCCGCCGAACACTTCATTTTCAGTTATTTAGCTTGATGAGCGGTCGGAATGAGGGCAATTACCGTAATCTTTAACGGTTTTTCTAATATTGTGACATGAAGCAGTACTTAATATGTGATGAATGAATGTTTTCTAGGTAGCCTGAGGCAGTACGTATCGACCTGCGAAGAGACTACAGGGGACAAGTTCAAGGCTGAAAAGATATTCAACTTGTGTTTGAATGTTTGAGCCCTCGGGCTAATTGAAAAACACGAAAAATGGAATTCGAAAACGAGTTGACATTACACAGAATTGCTCGCTCTATCGAATGACCTACCTATTGATGAAGATTTGTTGGCATCGAACCGAGATATCGTCGATGGAACACGAGCGATTCGGCGCAATGGGTGCAAACAATACCACCAATATCTCGAAGGAGAAATTTTTTTAAAAATATGGCGTTTCGACAGCTGTGATGAGCTCGTCGAGTTCTATCACCAGTAATTTTTTCATATTTCTCGCATGACATCTTGTCATTTGTACCAAGCCATCGTTGAATGGTACGCGGCCGCCTTCATATCCGTTACAGTCATAATTGAATCCCAGAAATGGAGTTATTACTGTAAGAACGGATTCTGCAGTTATAACAGAAAACTAAACTGCATTCTCACATCCTTTTTTCTGATTGCAATGAACCGTGGAGGAAGAAGACTCATTTTGCGGACTCTGAGCCGAATTGGGACTAACGCAAGGTAGAAGAAGAATGAATCAATTATTGTCGAATAAAAAAAAACTACTGTTAACTCCAAACACCAACGAGTAGTGCTTGAGTTTGCAACGATTCAGTTCACTATGTAGCAGTATGAACAAAAGAAGATTTTGATTGCAGACTGACTATACGACAAGCAGACACTAGAAGAGCACAGTGAAGGAAGGCATCCGCTGGCTTTGAGCTTAGTGCCGCAGGAAATGCAGAATCTGCAAAACATTTTTTGGATAAAAATAATAGTTACAACGACTTTTTAACAGATGGAAATTGACGGATTCAGCAATTTCGTGGCATCTCTGCCTCAGAGTTAAGTAGAGATCAGGGAGAAAGTCGATCTGTGGTCCATGGTAGTTCCAACAACGACGATGAAAGTGCTGGGAGATGAAGGATCGAGCAGCCTGAAACGTTGGCTTAGTTCAACTCTTGTTTTTCAAAGTACATTTTAATTATTAAAAATTAAAATACCCTAGCTAGCGCCTCTCCCATCGGAAACCATGAATACATTTCACTTCCCCTTCGAATGTTGACGACAGGCAACTCTGTAACAAGCAGGTATCATATTTTCATTTCGTTATTATTAATGGTGGGTGAGATGCTAAATTCGTATTTTGATCCCGATAATTCTATTCGGTTCCTTGGTGCATTGCGAAATATGATGGCGATTGCAGGAAAACATACAGAAAAATATCTCATTATTTAGCTTCAGTTTTCTATGCAGTTCAATTTCCGAATAAATAAGTTAACCTTTCTGATATCTGTACAACGAGAGATTGATGTTGTCAAGGGTCACTGTCACAATTGGGGCGACGTCCAATTGCCCCACGCTTCTCTGCAAGTGATCTGAACGCACGCATTTGTATCATAACAGCTCCAACATTACACACAGAAAAAATAACATGTTGTTTTTAAGCAGAAAACTTCTCATCTGTCCGCAGTATTGTATAGCTACCACCCAGCCGCAGAATTTTGTTAAAACTACCGCAAGCCGTAACTGTGTTTAAAAACCGAAGGATAGGGGTTCCCTCAAAGATTTGCCTGGCATTTACCTAAGTACGGTAATTTCTCTCTCGCGTCTACGATAATCCTCTCTTCTCCCTTTGCGTCCCATTTATTAATTTCACCTTTACAGTACCATTAATATTTACATTAACGTTTGGTGAATATAAACTTCTTTTCATCTGGAAAAACTTCTGGAAAAAGTCCGATGTTATCGACCATGCTCTTTACGCAACGTTCTCAGAATTTTGAGCCTAGATTCTCCCCGGTAGACTCCTTTAAAATAAATAAATAAGTAAATAACCGGAACGTCTGCGAGATTGAATGTCATCAGCACTGACGCGTATTCAGGCGTTGAAGGCTGCAAAGATCCTACGTATTATAATTGACAATGTAAACGCGATTGTCCTAGCCGCTCTTGTGAAACTTCACACACATTCCCGTTGTGAAACGTCACTATTATTTACATATACTTTCATCGTTCGGCTAACTACCTAAAAATTTTTCAACAATTATATATATATGCAATTATGAGATTAACTGACAGTTCCGGTTTGGACGACTGATAACAGCAGACCTTCTTGACCACACTGTATCCGTTGCTCTTGTCATTTCTGATAAGTTTATCTAGTGTGTCCAGTTCATAGCTGAGGAGATTCCCGCCCTGAGAGCAAATTGCTCCGTTACAAAAGAGGCAGGAGTGGCTGAAGCTAGAAATTTAAATTTTGTTAAAAATTGCATTAAAGTAGCAGCAAGAAAATGTAGATAACGCTCGAAATCTAAACAATCCCACGCAAAAAAGAACCAACAAAACCGCTCTGTAAGATCAGTGTAGGTTCACAATCTTTAGCTATTATTTTTTTATAGCGGACGCTGATTTTTGATGGACTGTATTCACCTAATGTTATTCTCCCATTCCATTTGCCCATCGTATTCCGGTGAATTCTGGAGGCACTGTGGTGCAGAAAAGTAAGGTTGCAGCTGAAGGAAATTGTAAATTAAAATGGAAATTCTAAATCGATTGTAAAGTGCTTTGCTCATTCGTGTTATCCGGTTGTATATCGAACGAAGAGATAACAGCTTTTCGGAAATTAGACGAATCGGAAATGTACGTTGCTACCGATTTTGAATCCTTGGTAACCGAAACTCGCATCGCTTGGCTTTTTACTAAGTTATATTCTAGGAGAAACAGCCTGGTTCAAAGCTTTACTCTTAGGCCTCGATATTTGGGAAGCAATGTATTATACATCAGAGGCCAAGACTAGACAATTCCCTTTGAAAGAATTTGCTATATTTCCTCTTGAATAACACCCTATTCATTATTACTTGTAAATGGCCAAATATGGGCCTCAATTCGACTCCGAAGTTGGAGGGCATGGCTGAGCAACATGTGTCGGGAAAGAGAAAGGTTGTGCGAAGTAATTGGAATTCTATCTGCAATGATTTGTCAATAGGTACAGTGAAAATAGGACAAGGTTCTACACATTTTACAACTAAGGAAAAATTAGAATTAGTGAGCAGTTCCGACAAAATGTTAGCAAAGGCAAGCAATTTGTAGTATACAGACACAATTCGAATAATACTCTCATTCGGTGGATGATAATCGCCGACCTGAACGATTCATCGCGAACTGAGGAAGTGGTCCGAGAAGCTGGTTCCCAAGTATTAATACGTTCCACCTTAACTGTTGGAGATTATGGGCAATGCCGCGGGGAATGTTAAACTGCCCTTGCACACCTGTGCACGATAAAAGTAAACGGGGTTCATTCTATCTGCAATTATTAGTAAATACAGTGATGAGATGATCAAGTTATACACACGCTACAACTAAAAGAAACTTCGAATTTGTGTAGCAGTTCAGCAAGGAAACAAACATTTGTTATGGCTAGCGAAAGCAAATGACAAAGTTCGGAAAAACATCCTTGGATGAATGACAGTTCATGATCTGAAAGATTCAACATGAACGGAGGACGAGGTCAAATAGTGCCCAACTATCAATGCATTTGCTCTTACATCGCCTCCTGGAGTTCCTAAGCAACACCGCAGGAAAAATACTCGTATTATAATTTTCGCCATTGCCCTAGGTCAACGATGCCCCTCCAGGAGGTTGTCACGTATCTGGGGGACACACTCTTATTAATGTAAATCTACGTGAAATTCGGTAACTTATTTGGCCGTTGAAGCGCCTGAGCAATCAATATTGTTTGACAGCCAAAAGAAGAAATAGCATGCAAATTAGAGAGAGATACCACTGCCACCGAACAGATGGGGTGTTCGCTCTCGGGAAATCAACATGGCTTACATGTAGGTATAATAGCACTTATCTCACCAAGGGGGAAGGTTCGGACTAGAGTGGTGGGCATCGGCAATTCGTCGTGGACGAAACGAAAGAGTGGTCGGTAATGCTTTCGTGACCAACGTCCACGATCAACCGTTACCGATCGGTAACGATGGATTGAACGTGGCTCATTTCATTTTCCTCAGTTGTTTGGTACGACGAGGTCGTTCTCAAGTTTGCAAATTTGCACGCTTTTGACTATGTATTCCATTTTCGAAATATGAATGAACTCGACGCGGCCGTTTCTGCTATGTAAATGGTCAATTCCTTCTTCGTTACCGACCGTTACCGATCGGTAACAATGGTCACCGATCGGAGACGTTTCTCAAGCAATGATGAGGTTGGTCGTGGACCGTTGCTCATTCATTGCCGATTGGTCATCATTGCCGATTCCCACCACTCTAGTTCGGAGTCCGGACGGTGCGGCTGATAGGCCAATCATGTAGAAATCTGCATAGCATACTCGCACACGTATTCAAACAAGAGTGGCTGGCTCCCTCTCATTCTTATCATCGTCGCTGGTCGAAGGCGGTCGCCCTCATGGTCTCTTCTCTCGGTGAGTACACGAAGGCTTTATTCTTTTATGGTCTATGGACCAATACTGTGAAATCAGATGAGTTCGCGAGTCGTTACAATACAAATCAGAGATCATCTAACATTAATACATATTTCGAAATCGTAAAAGCCTCGATCATGAACATTTTCCGCTATAAATCATTCTGAAAGATGCTGTGTCCAAAGGGATACCAAATTCCTTGCGTTACCGTGTACTAATTTCGTATTTCAGGAGTTACCGTACTCGCGTTGTGCTCGTGCGCCTTCGCCTCTAATGCGGAGATGCTCGACTGGCGGGCGATCTCGGGCTGCGGCGAGACGAAGGTTCGCGCTTGATTTCATATATCGGTTCTCATTCATCTACTCTCCCCGTAGCTGTTTTCATCGCACTTGTTAGCAACTAGGATTTCTCAATCGGTAGTAAAGATCGTTTTTCGTCATATAATCCGCTTTGAGCGGTTGTCTCTACGTACTTCGCGGAAATTGGACGAATGCGAAATGTCCTTGTTGCCACTATGTTTGAAATAACGAGCAATCATGTCTATTTAGTTATAGAGCACAGAGACATCTTACATCGACTCAAAATTGTTCATGTATGATCATTTCAGGCTTATTGGGAGCCATATCCCTGTATGGGTATGTCGAAGGATGAGATGACTGAGCTCAAGGGCGAGCTGATGGACGAGGACTGCTATGTGGGATTCTCCCTCAGGTAATCACTGACCGCGACGCGTAGGTTGACGCGTAGCTGTCGGAAATTTTTTTATTTTATCCTTTCAGAATCTTCGACAGAGTGAAGAACATTTTCGAGGTGGATATCTGGGCGCGTTCCGAGTTCGTCAAATTCCAAAGCGGAGGCGTCACTCATCTATTGTGCACGGATAAGGAGATTGAGGGCGGTTTGAAGTTATTATATGAAAAGGGTAGCTCAGTGGTAAAGAAGTAGATCATGAGTCGGAGGGTCGCGGGCTCGATGCCCGTATAGTTTTGTAATTTTGCCAGCTTCCAAAATTGCAGCACTCTTCTCTTCCATGCGGGACGGAATCACCTTCTGCAGGGGACATATCGATGTGAGTGAGACCGCAACGCGTTCCTTCATGCGTTGCGGTCTGGGGGCTCACTCAATAATATTTTTTGCAGGGATCGAAACTGCACGACCACAAAGCAACGTTGATCGAGTATAACGATGTCGTGAGAAGGGCGTGAGTAGTTGTTTCGCCTTGTTAAATAGCCAGCCGATCGAATTTTTCTACTCTAATTTATTAATATGTACTCTCTCACTACTGTCTAATCGGCCGAGACCGATATCCTGAACTATTCTCTTAATAGGGTATATTTAGCTAAAATGGGTATTATTGCAGGTCTCTCGCCTACCGACACTTCCACCAACTCAATAAGCTGTCCAGGAAATATGGTATTTCTCTATTTATTTTCTCCTGAGCGATTGAACAAGAAAGGACTGTAAATCAAGAATAAAATTGCAGATGGAAAGTGCGACCTGTCCAAGATCACTGTCGGAGTTTTGAACAACACGCGAAAGGGACTTGGTGACGAGGTATTTGCTGGAATCTTTTCCTTCAAAACAGTGGAAACTATCTATCCATCGTTTTTATGGCACTTCTTCAGTTCATGGCCCACACCTCCCCCATCACCCTACCCTGACCAAAATTGCCTCATGCGCGTGCTATAGTTTAGTCGCCACTCACTCCCCAGTCGATCCCATCCAATAGCGGTCTACTACGCATTGATTTTATTCGCCTGCACAGCCGGTCAAAATGGTAGTGAGACGCGAAACCATAAGTGCATTCCTCTGCCTCTCTGTCATCTCTCATATAGGCAAATTCATTGCGGCGTGAGAGAAAATGGATGCAAAAACAATGATCGGAATGAAACATATGTGTGAGGAACTCATTTTCCACTCAACGCTAAAGACAAATGTGATTACTTAAACTGTGAATGAGTTGTATTTCAGACATTTATTATAATAAGAAGTAGCTTATAATTTTTTATTAAATATATTTGGCGGACTGTAATGTCAAGGCAACAACAATTAATTGAAAGAAAACTAACAATTCGCATGATCATAAATAGAATTTCTAATGCAAAGCGAGTTAGCAGTGGCTATCATCTATTTCTCTTCATTGGCAAGACATCGGAAACGAGTCAATTGCTGTCTTACTACTTGATGAACCTGCTCTACAACTGAGTCTGATGCTCTATACCAGTATTGATGTGATCGCATGAACTGCCCGATATGTGATAGTAGATGTAGTTTTAAAGTGGCCGATTCTCGAGGATTGAGTTCATAGAAGAGATTAACAATGCGCAGGGATAAATAGTCTGCCACAGCATCGTCACCTGCAAAACATAATACTGTGTATGTTAGCATGAAGAACATATTTACCTTCTCTTCCTATATCGGTGTGCATTAGCTGTTTGAGCGCACCAATTGCAATCAAGAGATTAGAACTTGCTTCCCGCAGAACTGGATCCCGTATATGCTGTGAAAGGATGCAAGCGTTTTCCTCTCGAGTGAGCTTAGTCAAAGTTAGTCAAAGTATGATAATAAAAAATGTCAAGAAAACATATTGCCCATTAGGACATGACCAAAATGAAATCATAAATCGCGTTATTGCTGAAACATAGCTGTAAACGCTGGCATGCAATGTCATTTATGATAAGAAAGGTAACTTTGACCATGCATAAGTTGCCGACGGTCTTATTTTAACCCTGGACTATGCATAATGAAATCGGAGCTCTCGGTGTTCTCCGTAACACCAAGTTGACAGAATTTCCATTTTTAATCGTTGTTCGGCAAAATGGGATTTTTTACTGAATTTTCGCGATTTCTCTCTTGAGTTCGCAAAATTGGCAATTGTGGAAACTAGGTGTTGTGGGCAAGGTCAAGACCTACAATTTCATTATACATGGTCCGGGGTTTAAATCAAGCCTTGAACAACTTATGCATGGTCAAACGTCTCGGCCAAACTAAAATATATTTGAATTTTCCAAAAGCGCATTTCTATGCTCTCAGAGCTTAAGAACAGTTTCCGCCCTAATAACATTCAACTACTTACCAAATACCCATTATTTATTGTATTTTCCACTTCAAATTTACAGCGAGGATGCACTCACATGGATTTGCATAAAATGAGAGAGTGGAGGCTAGAGTAATTTTTCTGGCATACTACCATTTTGACCGGCTGTGCGCCTGTCATTCATTTAATATTCCTATGCAAAAGCGGTTCACTATTCATTCATTTCATTCTCCTGACTATTCGATGCTAGCTGTTCCGCTCTAAATCCCCTCATTCTAACATAGCCTTAAAATTTTTGCTGGGCACGGGGCATCGTGACGGGCGCCTGTGAGCCAGCGTCTAGGCCGTGGATATGAGAGGAGACAGTGATGGGATGAGTCCCGCGCGAGCAACCAACGTAGTCCAAATCACGTATCACGCGAACGGGGCAGCTGGATAAGCAACAATGCAACCATGCGAACGAGGCCGGGCCATGAACTGAAGAAGTTCCGTTTTTATTATCGATTATTGCACAGTATTTTGATGGCGTCATAGTGTGATTACTCGCATATGAGTCTTTTGTGCATTAGTCGTGTGCCTGCTCCCTGAGGAGCGGTTGTCTCAAAATGCAGAGACTAACTACAGGCCCTCACGTCAGAGAGTAGAGACGCGACGAATGCACTAAAAGAATCTCGCATTGCCCAGTGATTACTCAAGAGATCAATACATTTTGAGCACTCGGTGATCATTGATGGAAGCCCTCTCACAGCCGTTTGTCTCAACCAGAAGCACACCATGTTGTGGGAATTTTATTCATTCACGCCACTCGTTGGAGTATACAACTGATGAAGAGAAACCTTATACTTGCCGCTTTTATGGCCGTTCAGAAATGAGAAAACAACATCTTTTGTATGGAAGTCACGCATAGATGAGCATAGTAGAAGTCCTTATAATCTTGTCGCCGCCAACTGACTATTAGCAATGCGATTCTTTTAGCATGTACGACGAAACCGACTTCAAGCCGATTGCTGGCCTCGCGTGCAGCGGAATGACGTGGAAGGTATTTGTTTTTATATCATTTTAGTTTTTGATCAATATTAATTTATGTAATCATCTAGATTATTTCGGTTATTCTATTCAAAACGAATCTTTTCAAAATCGACAGCTGAAAATAATAATTATTTTTATGTACGATCCTTCTTCGGCGAGGTATCTATCGTGGAGAAGGCTTATATTCGCTGTGAGCCCAAACCGAAGAATCCGACTGTCCCCGTCTATTGAACACCCCTCACACAATCGCATTTCCATGCAATTTTGCTGAAAATTGCACTCTTTTGAACGCCTCACTCTCCCATTACAGGCCAATCTTTCATATTAAACACTAATGATTTCCATCTTTTTTATTGAAGGTCTGATTGTGAGTGCGAAATGCCATATAATTCCAGAGCATTCCTTGAATTACAAAACGTTTATTGCGTTATTTCAAGTGTAAAATAAAGCTCTTATTGGTGAAATTAGTAGTTGTCTCAAATTTTTCTACTACAAAGTGATTACTATATTTACAACAAATAACTGTTCGTTATCCTAATCGTCTACCCTGATTGTAAGGCCCTATGGTTTGTGTGCTCAGTGAAAGGAAATCAACAAAAGAACAATAAATAATGAGAATCTCACACAATACTCTGATCGTTGAATTAAGACGCATTTTGTCTAGGGGTCGAGGAGGGGCGGTCAAGAAAATTCAAAATGCAGCTAGGACCATGAAACTTGGTGGGTATGTACCCCTTGTGACCGTAAGTGATCCTCATCCGCGAGAGCCGGATCCGGACCTAATTGACGGTTCCGGACCCGGATTCATGTCAAAAGTTCGGATGATCATAACTTCGTTCAAAATGAAGCT
>JACMIF010003474.1:1487-14548 GCA_014805445.1 Diplogasteroides magnus
GCACTAACGCCAAAAAACTAGGGCCACGTGGGTTTTCGAACGGGGGGGGGGGATAGCCTAACCAACGCTATGCAGAATCATCGTATTCCGTTGGGAAGAAAGCAAAATAAGCTAATCCTGTTCTGGGAACACCGGAAATTGTCAATTGCACCACGACATACTGAAGATTTGCCTCCCAATAAGCTGGTTGCCCCTGGAAACACGAAAAGTTTCGCTAGTACCAAGGTATACGCTTCGTCGTCTACAGCTATGGATATCGCCCCAACTGTATTTCTTTCGTATCACAGCAGTTTTCGAATGAGTACCAACTTCGAGAACTGTACAATATAGCCTATGTTTAGGAGGGTATAGAAATTCCGAGCAAAGTTGATCATCCCATCTCTGGCCCCATACCGTAGGCATACGTGGGCAGGGTTCGTATCAAAATTTTAATTACAGAGTACCTCAAATACAAAAAAAACTAATTTTGCAGGGTGATTATCACAATTGATCAGTTTCAACTGTAAAATAGAAAATTTTCGCTCTGTAGAGTGCCTGACATAACATTTGCAGAGTGTCATCGTTATTTTCGACTACCCTGCCCACGTATGCCTGGCCCGGTCACGAAATAAAGGATCACATGCAGCCTTTAAGAAACCCACTTGCGGTAGCTCATCGAGGTTTCGTCGTAGTCCACGGAGTACTCGTAGGAATCGTCCTTGTTACCCTAAAAATAAAATTATAATAATCAAATAAAAATTAAATGCCAAGCAATGACAAAAATAAGAATAACCCGTTGTTGAGAAAGATAAGTAAAACGCACGTGAAATTGCAAAGTTGCTGGAGGCGCGAGCGTCATCGCTGCTCTCTGAAAATGCATTTATATGAATTTGTAATACAGTTTTAACGCTTTAAACATTAAATAAAAATGGGACGACCGCTCTAAACGATGAATGGAGGAAGAGGTGACTGTCCCGGCTGCATTTGCATACGATGTTATTAGCATCCCAATTCTCGGGCACGCTCTCGCTCTATCGGCGCAAGGGATAACGGCACCGAGAGAGGCGAGGAGAGGGGAATGAAACGTGTATAAAAGAGGGTGGAGAGGGCTCAACCCTCACTCATCAGTTAGCATCGGACACCGGACGGTTGCCTTCCCTCGCCACTGCCCTCTCGAGGAGAACTTCCGCTCCGCGTCTTGCCGATAACGGTAAGCTAGCAAGGACGCGCCCCACCTCTCCACTCCCAAAAATCAATCGATAATCAATGCGCTACTGTAGGTTCGCGATGACCGGAACAGCTTGGATCACCATCTTCCCGCTTCTACTTCTGCTGGCGAGCGACGCGTACGCAAGCAGGAAGCAGATCACCATCTCGATCAATAGCGACGTCCCTACAGGATATGCACGACAGGTACAACCGCCCCGCCTCTCCAAACAATTTCCAGGCTCCCAAGGATCAAAAGTGGCTCACTAAGCGCACAAGGGCATCCCCAACACTCAAAATACGCGCCCATGGGACAAGATTGCACGAGAATACGAACAAATAATCGCATAAAACATGAGGAGAAGCGCAAAAAAGTAAATGAATAAACAGCGCCAAATTTGGCGGTGCGCGCAAACTACAAACTACACGCGGATTACGGTTTTGTCCGGTGGAGCGCACGGCGTGTCAGCTTGCGCGGGCGATCAATATGTCGCTTTAGAGATGGGGAAAACAATTTGTGCGATGTCTTTGATCTGCTTTTCGGTGGGATACGGTAACAGAAGAGCGTCTCAGAGGAATATTTGGCACAATTTGTCGGGGTGTTCGGGTTTCAACCGTGCTCGAGTGCGAGAGAGTATAAGAATGGGTTTCTCGAGCAAAGGGCATACGCAAATACAGGGCTCACATGTACCCACACACGAACTTTTACATTGGCTTATACGGTCACCTTGCATACGGTACCCCATCCTACCGTACTCTCATCATCCCATCCAACCGTAACATACAGTACTCTAATCATCCCAGCCTACAGTAACCTACCGTACTCTAATCATCCCAGCCTACAGTAACCTACCGTACTCTCAGATCACTGCGGTGGCCGCTGAGCGTGGTTTCGTTCACACGTTGGCCAAAGTCAACAGCTGCGCCGAGAACGCCAAGGCGATGAAGAACATGGCGGACGACGAACTCTTCATCTACATCTCCCGGTGAGGGATTACGGTACCAGGGAGGGCTACGGTAGCTTTTGGAATTACGGTCGTCGCATGTCTGACACCGTTAAACTCGCTATTATTACGGTAGCTGCTTGCAGCGCACCGCATGACGGCTGCACCTCGGACGGGGCCCGTGGCACTGTTGGCTTCTTCCTGTTCGATCAGGCGGTCAGCAGCGCCCCTTCGGAGTTTAAGATGATTGTGAGTGTCTTGTCTGAGGACCATTCGATAGATGATTGTACTAATTGGCTTCGTATATGCCTGAGTATGATTTGGCTGCGTATTCAGGTTCGAATGGACAATGAGCCGAACTGGAAGCCTCAAGATGTCCGAGAGACAGATGAAATAGATAGCACCGTGAGGAAGGCCATCGACAAATTCTTGGACGAATCTACCGACAAATACGTGGAGGAGAAGCGTCATGTACGGTATTGGGGGATGGTATTACGGTAGTAATTGCTGGAGTTACTGTAGGGCATTACCGTATTTCATATCATACTGTAGCTCGGGATTACTGTAGTTGCGTATTCGGTAGGGATTACAGTAGGTCGATGAGCAAGTGGAAGAAGGGAATTACAGGATGACAAGGACGAAACACGCGTGTGCCTGCCCATCCCGGTTGTAGTGATACTCGGTGAGTAGCAGACAGTCGCAACCATGGCGAACAAAACGGAACGGAAAATTGCAGGAATCATCCTGGCAGTTCTCATTGCACTCATCGTCTTCCTCTGCATGCGCAACAAGAAGGAGAAGTGAGCAGCTACCGTAATCCTCCCCTGATAATCAGGCAATTCCCCTCAGGAAAGCCGTCATCGACTCGATCAAGACCACCGAGACCAAGTCGACCGTGGAGACGCCAAAATCTCGCCGCTTTGACGGATCGGAAACGAATAAGTCGGAGAAGGTACGGTAGTTCAATTGGGTCAAATGCAGATGTTTGACACAGTTGCTCATATACAGTGTTCAGGGCCAGTTGAGCAGGGAGTCGTCGACGCGTGACTCGAAGCCGAAGGGACCTCGCCCCAAGGGCGTGCCCGGATCTGCCGAGACGACGGAGCCCATCTCGGTCACCGCTGGAGCTTCCAAGGAGGTACGCCGAAAGGGGGAGGAGCTTGACGGTCGACGACAAAATGGCGGGAGAAACTAGCCATTTTTGCCTGACATTCTAACATTTGATCTGACTAGACTGCAGAATGCCTCAGGAAGATGATACGCATACGATTACAATTAATATTTGGACGCGTAGATTGCTGTAGTCTAAAGCATGATACTCAGATGACGCCTCAGCAAGATCTCAAGGAGATGCTGCTCGCCGACCCGCTGCTCAAGCCGGTTTCCCTTCCCGAACGAGCGATGGCTGCTGTAAGTTTTTTTTAAAGATTACAATAGTGTCACCGGTCAAGTACGGTGGTTCAACTGGGACAGACACCTGATTTCAGCGCATCGACGAGCCCATAACGGCGGAGGAGTTCATCGAACACATGAAGCGTGCGACCGCCTTCGTCGTGGACTACCACCGTAACCCCACGCAGTGGCCGGTGTCCACAGGTGGGTCACAGACACAAAAAGTGGGAAGAGCCAACGTACTGCCGAGCAGATTTGGGTGCTCTTTACCTAATAGTTGACCGGACATCCTAGGATCTGACACGATTGCACTACCGTAATGATTTCAGGCATCAAGCCCTACGACATCTTCAAGATTCTTCCAAGGACGGCGCCCGACAATCCGGAAACTTTCGAGAGCGTTCTGAAGGACTTCCGCGACGTCATCTGCAATGGAGTAAGGCTGCAAAATTTCTGCCACCTAGGGGATTCTAACTCACTCCCTTTGTAATGATAGTCAATCTCTTTATCCACTGATCCGTGCTTCAGCTGTGAACACAGGGAGGGGCTTGAACCCGGGCCTGACTTCCCAGTCTAAACACTTACCAATTGGCCACCTTCAGATGGTCATGTGGCATCATCCCCGCTTCCACGCATTCTTCGTGTGCGGCCGCAGCTACCCGGACATCATGGCGGAGACGATCATTTCCTGCCTGGGCACCGTTGGATTCTCTTGGGTACGGCAGCTTTTGGGTCACCTACAGTTCAACTCTGACCTATGATTCGTCGTTTTAGGCCGCCAACCCCGCGATCACTGAGCTGGAGCTCACCGTCATGAATTGGATGGGGACCGCATTCGGCCTCCCACAGAGCTTCCTCTTCCAGGTTAGAAGTTTGACCTGATTAGCCTACCGTAATACTATTGCAGGGCGAAGAATGTATGAATAGCCCGGGTGGCGGATACATTGCGGTAAGGACTGCGACCCGATTGGCCTACCGTATCCATTGCAGGATTCTGCATCAGACGCCATATTCTGCGCTGTTATGGCTGCCAGAAATAAGAAGATCGTGGAGGTGAGGACCGCATCGCATGAATCGCACGCGTCGCGGCTACTGTAGCCCAATGTTTCCGTTCAGGAATTGGCTGCGTGCAAGGAGGTCATGAAGGAGGAAGGAGAGGATTCCGAGCGCGTCTCCCGCAACTACGCCATGAAGGCGGAGATCTGTCAGCGACTCGTGGCCTATGGATCATGCGAGGTAATCTTAACCGCAACGCGCCTGCTTACGCGTCGCGGTTGATTTCGTCATCACTCAATGATTCAGGCTCATTCATCCTTCGAGAAGGCCTGCAAGATGGCCATGGTGCGCTGCCGCTCGATTAAGACGAAGGAAGAGAACGACTGGGGAATGACCAGGGAGGATCTGGAGAACGCCATGAAAAAGGTATACTGTAGTCAATCGATTGATTACAGTATGCCTCAAATTCCCTTCAGGACAAGGCTCGAGGACTCTTACCCTTCTTCGTACATGTCGCAGTAGGCACGACGTCCACGGCCACCTCTGACCACCTCCAAGACATTGGACCACTCGGAACGAAGTACGGCAAAAGTTTGCTCCTTCATAGGGATCGAACCTGGGACACCCGGGCCTAACCTCCTACCTACTGAGCTATTCACTATCAATCATGAAGAATCCCCTTAAAGGGAGGGCGTCTGGCTTCATGTGGATGCAGCGTACGCCGGCAGCGCCTGGATCGATCCCAAGTACAGGTACAGTAGTGCTGGCATCGTGACAGGATTCAAAATCGCCCTGATGTTCAGGGCTAACCAGCGAGGTATCGAAATGGCCGACTCGCTGAACATCAACATGCACAAGTTTTTCCTGGCCTCTACTTCGGCCACTCTCTTTTGGTAAGCATTGGCATGATGCCAAGAATATTACTGTATTCGTTGCAGGACTCGCCACCAGCGCGCATACAAGGAGTCGTTCGTGGTCAACCCCGTCTACCTCAACAATAAAGGTTTGTAGTCTGTAGATACTGTAGCTACCGTAATCTTCAGATTGCGGTATTGACCTTCGACACTGGGGCGTGCAATTGTCGCGCCGATTCAAGTCCCTCAAGGTGGGATTACGGTACTCTTGGCATCGTGCCAACATTTCATCCATTCAGGTCTGGTTCATTCTCCGCATGTACGGCATCGCTGGCCTTCGCTCCTACGTGAACAAGGTTTGCAAAAATCCTGTCAATGGCGGGAGTCGAACCTCCGACCATTCGATTGCGATTCTGGCGCCCTGAACCACTACATCACCTTCAGATGATCGAAGGCACGCACACTCTGGAGAGCCTCATTCTTCCGCATCCGAATCTGAAGAAGTTTGGCAAGACGAATCTCGGCATCTTCTGCTTCCAGTATTGCGTGAGCTGGCACCGAGCCTACAGTAATCTGGATGATCCGTTCAGGAGCCCAATCTCAACAAGAACGAGATCAACGACTGCACCAGGAGACTTTGTCAGTTCATCAACGAATCGCGCCAGCTGATGTTCACCCATTCGTCGGTATGTCTCGTCTTGGGCGGGGTTCGAACCCGCGACCTTGCGGCTCTTATTATCAAACAAACCGTTAACCACTACATTACCTTCAGGTGCAAGGAAACGACATCATCCGTGTGACGGTAACGTGGGAGGGCTTCACGAGACTGGACCTCGAGGAGTCCGCCAACATTCTCAAGACTCTGGTGGAGGAGTTCAAGCGCCGCAAAGGTTTGACACAGCTCCCTGCCCAAGTGAACAACCGTACTGCTTCAGACGAGCCGAACCTACTCCAGACATCGATATTCAAGAGGCTTCCTGGACACAAGTACGCCTTGGCATCCTGCCAAGATTCAAATATCGTGATTCAGGCAACGCATGCTTCCTCACGATATGGACCACGACATGGCTGGATCGCCCGTGTGCACTCTGGACAACTCGCTCAAGTCGGAGAATTCGGTTCGTCCTAGCGCCCGACCCGCCGAACTCCTGCAGTATCCTTTTGACCAACCGAACGGCTATCATAATCGGTTAACGTATTGCAGCTGACAGACGTCAACCCCGAAAAGATGCGCTCGCTTCTGGCTGTCGACGCGAACGTCCTCAACGAGTGAGTAGTTTGAACTCTGACCCAATTTAACTACCGTACCTTTGCAGATTACTGAACATTCGCACGGCCGCCTCCCCGACGCCCGTCTCGCCCCACTCGGCACCCGCCATTTCTCCTCCCGACCGTCTTTGGTACAACGTTGGCCAGTCGCCCGCAGCAGTAAGCGTAGCGGTCGCGTGGCGGTCATCTACAGTAACCCTTTTAGGTAAGCCCCAAGCAGCAGGACAAGAGCGTCACACAGATGAAGCCCCTATCTCCCTCCATTCCGGTCAGCCAACTGCTCCAATTGGACTACAGTAGCCTGCCAATCTTAGGTTGACCTGCAGGTCCCCTCGCTGATCTCGCCAGGCACCACGCCCATCAAGGTAGGGAGGTTGACCTGATAGAACTACAGTATGCCTTACAGGCGCAATCGCCCGCCATTCGCTCTCTCTTCGGAACCACGGTAAGGAGTTCGACCTGGAATACCGTAATCTGCTCCTTAAGGGTGCGCAGCAGCCGCCGTCGCAGCTTTCGCAGCCGTCGCAGGTCGCAGAGTCGCCGGCGGTAAGGAATTCGACCCAATTGGACTACCGTATACCGCATGCTTGCAGAATGGTTCGCAGAGGCTGCCTCCTCCACCCGGCAAAGATCAGGTATGGATGCTGGCTGAAAATTCGCCCCAGCGAACTACCTTAGTCTGGAGGATTACGGTATTCCTTTGCAGCAGCGTCAATAGGCACGAGTCGCTGCAGCCTTCACGACAAATACTCCCTCGTTTTTGAGTTGTCGATAAACATAATTTTGTTTGAACCAATCACTGTGTAGTCTACAAGGTATAAGATGGTGCTGGGACGACAATTTAGTTCTCGTTAAAGATTGTAAGAATTGGATATTTACACCATTATGGTGCAATTTTGATCCGTCTCTTTATTTTGACGCAACGGTCTGGCGAGACGTTCGATATTAGAGAACAGCGAAGTTCGCTTAACTTCTCTACTAGTGAAGAAGGATGGAATCGCAAAGTTCATCTCTCTGTGCCCTCCACCGTGCCGTCGTCTCGATGCGCGATGTTCGACCGCACGACAGAGGGCACAGAAAGATGGAATGAACTAAAGGGACTCCATCTGCCTTCACTATTCTCTACTTCATCCCAACTTGGCGAACAAACGATTCATCGCTTAAAATTTCGCTCACAAATCTGACCATTGTTCAGTGATCAACCGACATTCCACAGTAATCGTTGACCCAGTGAACAGCTACCGTAACCGATGTCGACAACGACCATCAGTAGGGAATCAGTTTTGGAACGAATTAGCTTTTTTTGTCTAATCACATTGATGAACTGTTATCTCCACCAAATGATAGACAATCGCAATAACAAGAACGCAGTTACAGAAAGTACGTATCCGATCGATCCCTACTTGTCAGTCAGTTCGTTTCACGTGACATCAGGCGGTAAGCATAGGCCTGTTAGAGAAATTTGTCCCATATTTCTCTAACAGGCCTATGCTCTCTCATTACTGTGGAATCAATCGATTTTCTTGAATATACGGTAGTTTTTACTGGGACGTTCTCATTCTCAATGAGCGTTAACCCCAAACGATTCTCTAACGAGTATCTGCCATTATCTTAATTTTGTTGCTGCCTATTCATTAGATCACTTTCCTAGTGATTATCCGACTACATAAGAGTGTAAGCTGCTTGATCATCAATGATCAAGCACTCTGAACAAAAGTACAGGGTTGTTTACCTCAAAGCAAATGACCTCTTTATGAAATTAGAATATAATTGATTCCTGAAATTGTAAAAACCACGGCATCCATTGTAGAAATCAGTTTCATCAAAAATTTTGTAGCCGAAAGGAATCGAACGAGAATAGTCAACGGGTCCCTCACTTACACTGTAGCCATTGAGCCATGTGGTCTTTCTTGAGACATTCTCTAGTGATTCCTATATGCAAGGCGGTCTACATTCCGCCTGACCAACTCGTCGTCAGACTCGATTGAGGAAGAATGACAGCGCACGGGAATCGATTCCGCATAAGACTTGCAAATTCTAACGAGTGGGATGCGATACTCGTTTGAAGAATCATTTCGGGTGGTCGGGGAATCGATTGGGGAATCGTTTCGAGGTCTCTAGTTCTCAATGATCTTCCCATTGCTCATCATTCTCTGTATTCATTGATGTCGTCATCGGTTAAACACACAAACACGCAGATAAACTTTCACCCAGACAGAATGGCAAGTTATGACATACGAAGAGCGAGGGAGAGGATAGCTATTTTTCATGTAAACGAAGTTAAAAATCAGCCTTTATATGTTGAGCATTAAATCTAATCAAAATCATGACCATTGATGAGGTAAACGACAAAATAAACTCAAAAAAAAGAAAGCGAACGTAGGACGAAATTGAGAGAAGGTTCGTACTCGGTATATCAAGATGATTTACATGAATAATAGCTGCGTGCTGAGGCTTATGCAATGTGCGACAAAATAGAGGTCAAGGAATCGATTGGACAGAACATATTCACCAATCTAGTAGGTAGTGCCACTATTGATTGTCAGTGGTGTGATGCGCCAACCAAGAGGAGTATGGCTACATAAGGAACGTCTCGATCAAGGATTCAAAACTCGGTATATTTTCTTGGGAGGATTCATTACAGGGAAGAATTGCGACGGAATGTTTATGACTAATCGAAGACTGCCCTTGATCCACTAATTTGAGAAATAATAGTACAAAAATAATATTTATCCGTGTCAGAGCGTATGCTCTGACACGGATAAATATTGTATTGTATTGTATTGGTGTGATGCCCACTCAGAATGTGATGAACGCGACACAGCACAAAACAAGTTCCGCCACTGGCATCGATGTCGGATATTCCGTTAACGATCAAACCCAGCAGAGCCCGCGAAAGCCAACCGGCGTCACGTACCACCATTATTAAAATATTTGCCTCGTTGCCGAAAAAACGTTTTTATTTCCTCGAAATGATCTCTTAAAAATTTTTTTAGTACTGTTATTTCTCAAATTAATTTAGAGGAGAGTCCGGAATTTATACAGAGAGAGAGAGAGAGAAGAGGGAAACGTTGAAAACTACACTCAAATCACAAAATGACACTGGATGTCTCTGCGAAGGGACAGACGATCGCTAGGAAAGAAGATAGACGGCAAGAAGTGGACGGCTGTAAATAATAACCCGAAAGAGACACCTAAGAATTAGGGCTTATAAACAGGCAGTAAAGTTCAATACATCATCCGTTAAATCCGCACGGAGCGGTTGTATATCTAACGTAGGGACAGCAGCTCTGCGGTAATTAGACGGATGAGAAATGCATAAAATGACTGGTTTAGAAACCCTATTACCTGTGTCGATTCCCATTTGCTATACACTAGAGTGAATCTGTTTAGATCATATTACCGCATTCAACTTGTCCAGTACAAGCCCATGTTCGACAGCCTCCCCGCAGTTTTCTCAGTTTGCGTTGATTCGCACATTTGCCGCTAATAATCCATGTTTAGAATCCAAGTTGTTCATTCGAACACATATCCTCTGTCCCATGTGAGTACTAGGGGTTCTACAACGGCAATAAAGTGCATTTCGCTTTCGTCTAATCTCCGCGGATCGGTTGTCTCTACTAGCAATAGTCTACCGCTTCGAGTGGATTAGGCGAATGAGAAATGCAAGTTAAAGGAGCTGTGCCACGAACTTTTATTCTTTGATGGGTGAGAGCGTGAGGTCTAATGAGAGCAAAAACACACAAATTGTTTAATAAAATCATTGCCTGAGCCTTCAAGTGAGCTTTCTTACATTCACATTCGAAGGGAATTGACTCTTGCAGCGATTGAGCAGAGCGATCAGTTATGTACGGTAGGTCGCTGTATTTTTCTCTGTGCTCTATCTCTTTGTCGTTCACTCTAGCGAACAGTCTGATCATCGCGAGGGCGCTTCCTCGCTCCCTTTGCCGTCTCATTTCTCTGGCCTCTCCTTTGATCTACTGGTCTCTCACCTCCCCCATATTCTCCAACACTAGTTCTCCTTGATCAAAGATCCGTCGGAACCTACCGTACCTTCAACTTTCAGTCGTTGTATAAAATCAGAGAAAAATCAGAAAAATGTGCGACTTTCGCAGCTCTTCCTATCAGAGGGACACAAATCGAACTGCGCTTAGAGTTTAGAGACGAAAAAGTTCGTGGCACAGCTCCTTTAATACCGTTTTTACAATTAGAATCCCTAGTTTGTACAGGCCTGCCCGTTAACTCTAGGCGACACCCCCCATATTTGTACTTTATTATTTTCTTTCCTCTGCGTTAGAATATAGAGCAATGGATAAGTTATGTGAAGGGAAATAGATGTTTCCTTGTTCCATAAGAGCTGGCATTTCAACAGTTGAATATGTGCCTGGAGGTTTTGCAGCACAGCTCCATTGGCGCAGTTGGTTAGCGCGTGGTACTTATAATGCCGAGGTCGGGAGTTCGATCCTCCCATGGAGCATAGTTTTTGCAGTAGTTCGCAGTTATTAATTCTCTACTTTAAATTGTTTTATTTTATTATATTTGTTTTATTTTATTCTGAATATCGACCAATCTGCTTCCGTATCCACCTTATGCTCACACTGATAACTATTATAGAAAGGGAAAGTATAGGAACCATCATAATCAGTGATACAGAAAATAGCAGTTTTTCTGTCACGAATGATTTCTGAATCAGAGCGATCCCAAAAAGGGTTTCGTATGGGTAGTAAAGTGCATTTCTCATTCGTTTAATCCACGCGGAACGCTTATCTATAGCTTGTAGAGACAATCGCTCTAAAGAATATACGAATGAGAAATGCACTTTACTACCCTTTTACAACCTATAATCCTAATTTCATGAGTGTAATCAATGTAAACGATGCGCTTGATTATGAAGGAGAACCATGTTTTCACCCATTCAATCTTGCAGAATGTGCTAATTCATAGTAAAACAAATATTGTTTTGTTTTCTACTATCTTCTATTATTGTGGTAAACAGAGTTGAAAGTCAACCTCTATATGTTGAGCGCGAAACCTATTCCAAATCATGGCTAATGGTCAGAGAAACGACGAAATAGTACGCAAATTTCAGAGTGCACAGTCGTCAGCCAGATGGAGTGTGAGTACTCGGAATAACAAGTTGGCTTTCCACAATAATAACATCTCGACATCAGTTCGCTCAAAGAGAACCCGGAATAGGTCAAGGTGGAAAATATCCATGCAATGGACAAAAAATATAAATGTATGCCCTCCGCGTTATAGATAATACAGTCTGCTTATCGGCAAAGAAACAAGTAGAGAATGGAAATACATATTTCCCTCTCCCGTATGAGCTGCCTTTTCAATAGTTGAATATGCGCCTGGAGCAGGCATGGCACAGCTCCATTGGCGCAGTTGGTTAGCGCGTGGTACTTATAATGCCGAGGTCGGGAGTTCGATCCTCCCATGGAGCATAGTTTTTGCAGTGGAGAGACATCGTTGACAGCTATCGCGATGGATTTGAGTAGATTTTTGCCTTGTACTTTGTTCAGGGGATAATCCATAGGGGGATGTTGTCCTGCCGGTGGACTGCCAGTCCCGTAGATTGGGAGTTACACTTTGACGTTCCAAGCGTTTTCTTCTGGGGATCCAGGGGACATGTGAGATGGTGTGGTTCAATTGTATTTGTAATATTCGTGACAATAAAATATGAAATAAGTGAAATTAAATTATTCGAATTCGATTCAGGCATCGCCGCAAGAAGAATAAGAAACAGAAGATTGAGTCGAATGAGGTGATTCATTCAATACTTCGATACTTCCGACGCTCAGCTGGATTCACTTCATCAATAGATTTTAGTGCACATTAATTCTTTACGATGCTGACCAAATGCCAAAGGCACTCTTCAGCCTTTTCTTTTTCAGAGTCGATGGTGGCAAAGGGTCAGACCTAACGTCATATGCATATTTTCCGATCGGGTGGTTTGCCATTTTTGGAGAATTATATAATATAATATATGATTCATGAAAATCATGCTGATATCCGAGTACACTCATTCCATATGGCTGACGACTGTGTATTCCCTATATGCGTATTCTCTAGTCTTCTCTGACCAATTTCGGAAATTTTATTCGCTATACGATATACGTGAATAACTCAAACATTAACAAAAAGGAAATTAATAAAAAAAAGGAGTTTTCGCGGCAGGAAGACTGCGTGGCTGACGATTTCGGCAAAGACAACACTACCACTTCGGACCGTTCATTCAAGTCAAATAATACAAGCACTGCCCGTTTCAAGAGGAGACTCTCCCATGAACCGTTTTGAATTCGACCCACTTCCTGGGCGCCCCCCCCCCCCACCCCCGCCGCCAGTGGGGGGGATTCGGGGGTGGTTAGTCTAGCAGGTGACTGGCGTTCACTGGGAGGGGAGGGGAGTATGAGAG
>JACMIF010003475.1:0-14542 GCA_014805445.1 Diplogasteroides magnus
ACATTGAGTGTCCAGTGGACACTGTCCACCCACTTGACGGTATAAGAAATTAGAACAATAATGAATCTCAATATTCAAGAAGAGTAAAAAAGTGACCTGTCCGCCGTTCAAGTCGCCCGAGTTGACTTGAACGGAGTTCATGTCGAGAATAAAAGCTGCCATGAGACATTCAAATGCCTATCTACATATAAGTTTATCACATTTCGAATATTTCGAATATTATTATCGAAATGCATAAGAGCAGTTTTTTTCATTTCGACCTAAACGCCTTTCAGATTATTTTCTCATGTGGCGGCTACGCATCTCCATTTCTTAACATTCGTACATGGACTTCCTCTTTTACTCTTTGGGATGCGATTTATGTACTGAAATGCCATAGCTACAAGGTGTTCGGGGGTATGGCCATCGCTTCTATTTTGATGGTTCCAAACTGCTGATTGATGAGAGTGGTGTGATTGAACATCTCATTGTCTACAATGGCAGATCGCCGATGAGATTTCGGGGGATCTAACATTTGTGAAGATTCATTATATATTTCATAGTAATTTTTCTCATAGAAAAAATCACGGTAATCAAGAGGGAGATTCAAAAGTCATTCTCCGCAATTCTTTGAAGGGGTGCCATCCATGTTACGCAGTATGAGTTTGTTGGTGGAAGATTCATAAATTCTATGAAAAAGGGCGGAAGATTCCAATTGAGGAATGCCACACATGTTCCTCGTCTTTCCCTCGACTGTCAAACATACCTATTCCCTTCACAAAAACGAAACCAACAAACAGTCCACGCACAAGATCGACAAACATGTCAACGCATACATGGAATGTATGATTCAGATAGTATCTTGATGTGGAATCATCAAAGAAGTACCGGAGATGTTCATTGGACTATTTACCTATATTCAGACTCAAACATTGATCGACTCGTTACCGTAACGACGTTTGTGCAAAAAGTCGTTATCTTTGAGTGTTGAAATGTTGATTGGTTGTTGTGAAATCCGTTAATTCTTATCTGTAAGTACGTTCCCTATTGCACCGATTGATTACTTCGTAGTGTGGGAATAATGGAAGACATGACGACAATGCACAATAAAATACCACGCGAAGGAGAAGTCTCTGTCTGTCTGGGTCTCTCACATCCATACACTCTCTCATCTGAGTGATAAGAGAACATTGAATGTCAGCTGACACATGACGTCAAAGGCCCGTTCATGGGGGAAACATAAAGCTCATTCTGAAGAAATCTATGCAAGAAGGTCCAGAAAGGGATTCGTCACGGAGAATACTCCTGATTTAGGAGTGGAAGATGACAAATCAATGAGGACTTCTGAATGAAAGATTTAGTCTCACAATGGATAGATCATCCTACCGTCTTGATTGATAGAAGGAGTCTTCTCTGTTGCAATCTCAACGAATGATGTTACGATCGAAATGGGAATCTGAAATGACGCGAGTCTCTTACAAAGAATGTTCAGATTACGGTACTTGAAGTCGTGCAAGTACGCAGGCTTTGCTTCTTCCCACGTCGAGACACAGGGAATGAGACAACTTCATGAATCCAGGCAGGACCGCATCAGGGTTCAGACCTGAGATACAGTACTACGCACGGAAAAGTGGTGGTGGATACTACCGCTGGAGGTAGTTTGACGCTTGATACTACCATCCAGCGGTAGTATCAACCAGCACATCCGTAGTTTTTTTCGATGTGTATTCTTACTGATTTGCCTATTGTTAGCCACCATACTAGAAAATAAACTGACAAGGAATATTATAAGTGGGTCTGAATGTGTACGTTTCTCCACTAAGAATCTTGTGTTTGTCAGATGACATTCCCACTCCTGTAACATCTTTTCTTTAGTGTCATTTGTCATTCGTCGTCCTCACCATGATGATCAACAATGAAACTCTTTGTTGCCTCCTTAGTTGTTCCATTTGATGGAAGAGCACTACACTCAATACGAGAAGTAAGGAAGAATCGAAGATACTTCAGGGATTCTTTCCATCTGAACAAGACAATGAAGAGAGGGGAAGGGAAGGGGAGATAACCTATTGGATACAGTGATATGTGCATCGATGTAGTCAGCAGAAGTAAAGACAGTCTTACCCAATGAACACTCGAGGAAGATTCCACGACCACTGAAGAGAAGAACAAATGGAATGACTACCAAGCAATGTCTCACCCTGTCAATGGAGATAGTCTGTTATGGTTGATTCTACCCTGACTAACTGGACGAGAAACACACAATGGACGGACCTGGATACGGTAGATGGTGAGGAATGGGAAATGACAGAAGTAAGACTCACCACGACGACAGGATGTTCATGGAAGAGATAGACTGAAGAAGAAGCTAGGACTCTGATCTAAAGAGGGAAGGATTACTGTAATGTGAATGGAGAGAAAGACTGACCTCTACAGCATATTTAATGGAGACAGGAGCTCCACTGATTATGAGGGAAGTTGGGGCACTTTCAGGAAGACGAAATCGGAAGTTGAATCGAGCATGAGGAGAGAATGTATGGGAAGAAGGTACATCGGGTTGGATCTATAAAGGGAAGAGATGAATGAAATGAGAATAGTCTACCTCATCCTCAATTCCCAACATCTCCTCCAATGAATGATACTTCCATATTTCTCTTGTCTCATCTATTATCTTCTGTTGATTTGAATGTCGTCGATGTTGTTCCTGAATGAGAATATCATCATAATCTCAATTCCATTCAACTAACATCTTCGAATTCCAACGATGCCTTTCCTATGATCCGTGCTTGAATGGAATCAGCCCTGACTGGAGATGATGAATGAACTGTGAGATATCCCTGTGGGAATAGATGAAGTGAATGAATGCAATCATTCGTACCTCTACTTGACCACCAGGTAAGTGTACTTCCTTCTTTGTGACTACTTCCAATCGTGGAGTGGCAACCATGCTAAATTCATCCTCATTATAAATGTGAGTACTCGATTATGCACGGAAAGAGACAAGAGAAGGGATTGGGGTGAGGACAATTCAAAGGGTAATCATTGAGTAGAAAGGTAAAGGAAATGATACCACGAAAACAGTGCGAATAGATAAGAGGAGGGGTTGACCCTCCCTCTCTTTCTTACCCTCTCCTCCTTATCGTATTGTGCCATCTATGCAAACTAACACATAAGATTAATTCACTTTGATGTGGGAACTTGTTTTTTTTCGTTCGAGAAATCATTTTCGGGGAGGGTTTTAAACAAAAAAAACAGAAACAATTGCACGCAGATCATGACTATTGATAGTGAATCATTCACTTTGATAAGGCACAAAGTACGGAAGGAGGGGGTGTTCACCAGGGATTTTAAAGCGGTAAATTTGTCGTCATTCTTCTCCGTCGCGCTGTTGTCTATCATGGAGTATGAGAACCGCACTCAGAAGAAGAATGGCGTCAAATTGGCCGTTTTTGAACCACTGATGTTCACAATGGAGGAATATTCTGAGAGGAGTGTTTGCAATGGAATAAAGAGAGTGAGGGAAGGAGAGTCTCTTCCGTTCACTTCAAACATTCCCGAATAGTGATATCATCACGTTGTGCAAAAAGTGGATGGACTGTAACTAACAAAGTGAACAAAGAGGGAAGGACAGTGACTGGGGGGATAAAAGGGAACAAATCCTATCTGGATTAAGGGAAGTCAGAGGAAAGGCGGATTAGAATGAGAGAGGTTTGATAGACAGAAGGGTTTCGAATTCAGTAGTAAAGTGCATTTCTCTTTCGTCTGATTTCCGCGAAGTTGTTGTCTCTTCGTTCAACAAACAACCGCTTCGACTGGATCAGACGAATGAGAAATGGACTTTACTACTGATTTGTAAACCCTAATAGACAGAAGGGAATAATGGGATGACTATGAGAGGGAAGAGAAGAACATTCAGATGAAAGAAGGACAACAAAGACATTGAGAACAAGTTGCATCCTTTGGAGACAGTAAATGGATTGAGAAGGGAGGGGAAGAGACTGTGAATACTCATGGAACAGAAGAAGAAGAGAGTATGGGAATAGGAGAGACACAGACAGTTAGAGTGCTTCTCCCGCAAGAGACAGGGTATCTATGACGGTGATTGAGAATGTTTGGCATGAGAAGAAGAGGAGGAAGTGTCAACCGGACTGTATGGAAGAAGAGTTCTGGAAAGAATGGACATAAGATGAAAGGATGAAGAGATGAGAAGTCAAAGAACTTTTAGTGAATGAATGAAAGTGTTCAGGGAACAATAGACACTCCTTGATACAAATCTGTTCCGGTAGAGAATAGAAATGAAAGGATGAAAGCGCCCTGAGGGGATGGAAGTGAAAGTTTGAACTTGTATGATTCATCCCCTTCCATTGACAATGGAATGACAATTGTATCGTCTCAATAGAGTACATAGTAGACAGTATCAGTCTGTTTACTCGTTCACTTTCATTCTTCCTCCCTTTCACTCCTTTTCAATACTCAATTCATGTCAGCTTCTCCTTATGATTCCTTATCTATTCACTTTCATCGTTTCTTGTCTCCTAAAGAGTCCCTGAACCCACTTAGAGACCTTTCACTCAATTCAACAATGGAAACTATCGAGGAAAACGACGAAACCAGGTTATCCATTTCCTTCTTTTCCCATTCTCCAACCACATCCGTGATCAGTACTTAACGTAACTTGTTTTTGTCTTCATTTCATGTTTTGACTCAAGCTCTTGTAGATCCGAATGCCCTTCCTACTCCGAAGAATGTACTACCGTACCCTCTGTCTCTCTTCCTCCTCCTACTTATGTCACAGCCTCTTCATTCCCTAAACAATGCGAGGGTCCTGCACCTCCATCCTACCATGACATGACAAGTGAGACAATATCGATTGATTCAAGTGAATCGATATCCTTCAGCCTATGGAAGTCCTCCCCCAGTCATTGTTTATATGGATGGTATAAGTGGAGAGCACTGTATGTTGTGTGTGAGTCAATCTCTTTCTCCCTAGTCCATCTTTATCCTTGCAGGGTTCTCCCACCCGTGAAGATGTCTCTTGTTGTGCCCTTACATGTCTTCTCATTGTAGTCATTCTCTCATTCCCATTCGGTCTCATTCTCCTCTGTTGTCTTCCTTGTCTATTCCATCGAAGATGTATCCGATGTGGAGAAGTACAATGAACAAGTAGAGAATACATTTGATCCATCTAGTCAATACTCTCACTCTTTTACCTTATGATTGAGTGTAGTTGTTCCTTTCCTCTTATCAATTCTCTTCTTCTTTTCCACTCAACGGGCCTTTTCCTCCACGTGCTCATTCCATTACGTGAGAGTAAACAGTCTTATTCTTCAGTTCAACAAAATGAATAGAGATCAGAATGAGTAAAAACCGAAATGGGCAAATGAACAACAACTATACAGTAACAAGCACAAGTTAGTGATACTCAAATTGCAATGTGTAAATATTCTCTTACAATTCAAACTCTTGATTCTCTTCTCTTTTCTTCTCTTTCCTCTTTCTTCTTCTCCAATGATCCTCCCGTCTCGCGAATCACGTCGTAAATGTTCAGAGCGATTCCTGAATGTTGAGATGATAGATGTGACACAAGGATGTCCTGACCATTGGGTACTGTACTACCATCTGGATTGTCCACTTTTGAGTCCACTTCCTTTCTGAGTACACTGTCCACATCTACTTGTGAGAAGAATGCACAAGACTGAAATGGAGTCAATAGAGAGAAGAGAAGAGTCTTTTACCATTGGAAGTTGTTTCATTCCCATTCGATCGGAAATGAAGGCACGTACATACCTGTAACATTTACATCTCAGCAATAAACAAAGGAATTTGGTTTAAGGATTATTTCTAAAATGCCTTACATATTAGAAAACATGAGAGCGAGGGCGAATCTGAACTTGTCCTCCTCCGTGACAACGAAACGAACCTAAAGAAGGATTACGGTACGAGGGATACTGTACTCTAACCTCGTCATGAATGGAAATGGAGAATCTGGCATTGATTGAATACTCTTCGATCAGATGATGAAGGGAAACAAGCAGAAGGTGAAGAAAGTCTACGGCTGATGATTGGACCATCTGAAGGGAAGAGATGGATATGGTAGGGGATACGGTAGACAAGGAATACGGTATGAGGACACACCCAATTGATGACTGATCTCTTATACATGGCTGAGAAGTAATGAGCATCAGGAACGGAAGGAGGAAGTGGAGAAAGGGAGGAGCCAAGACGAGCACCCAGAACTGGTGTCCTGAAGGGAAGATGAGGGGTTACGGTAGTTGACTACAATCACCTAATCTCATGTTGAGTTGCTGCCAGTTCGAGGAAATTGAACGTATCTGACTCACTGGAAACAATGATGATTGAAATAAGATAGTGTAAATAAGAACTGACTATCCCCCACTGTACAACTTGAGTGTACTCATCATTGTTCTGTCTTCATATAGAAGTGGAATGACTTTCAATCCAAGTGACTCTTCTTCTTCTTCTTTCTTCTTTCTGTCTATTCCTTTCCCTCCATTCATCTCTCCATATACTCCATTCACCATCCAATCTTCGAATTCAAGTGTTAATTTCCTGCAAATGTCAAAAAATGGAGGAAAAAGTGCATAGAAACTGACCGATCAGAGTCATTGTATGTTGAGAGGAAGTAAGAACCAGAAATGGAAAGAAAAGACCCATCCGATTCCTTCAGAAAGGGTAATACAGATGAAAAGAGACCAGATCTAACCGAAATGCCTCGTTCTCTTATGAAATCTTCAAAGAAAGTATTCATGGATCGTCGAAGTTGGCGACATCTTCAATATGAATTGTTCATATCTACAGTATCCTCAATAGACAAACTCTTTCTTTTCTCCCTTTGTGATCTTGAATAGTTTCCTCGCCTGTTCCTCTGCCTTCTCCTTACTCACTCCTCTTTTCTCTAATTCATCAGCTGAATGTTTTTGTCCTGCTCCATAGAGACGGGCATAGTTGAGGACCTCAACAAGAGATTACGGTAGGAAGAATAATGGGAAAGAGACCTTTGCACTGTTTCTGCCGATTCCCAGATCATTGGCAATGACTGAATGAAGGTCACTCCTGAGAGAGAATATCCTCATTCCATTGATTGGTTACTGTACTTACTTGTCTGATTTACTTCCAGCCAACATCATATTGGAGAATGGAGTACAACCAGGCGTACGTTCAGAATCAGCTGCAATGTCCTACTTGTGATAGTCTCAATGATGACGTCATACGTAATCTCTCGCTTGCACTCGCATCTCCAAACAATGCAGCAATCCATTGTTCCTGTGAATCGACATCTGCCCCCACCAGACATGTTCCAGGATGTGCCTCCATTGCATATCATCCATATTCCTCTTTCACTTCTCTTACTTGAATCATTGACTTGAGTCCCGTTCCAATCCTTTCATCTTCACTTGCATTCGTTGCTGTCACCCACAATTTGTGAACACTTCTACGTGAAACCTCAAGGAGAACAACTGACAACCATAATTGGATACAGTATCCAACCGTTCCAGAAGGACAGATTGCAGGTGCAATGACCCCTCTCAAATAGGGAGATCCACTTCCTTCCCTCGGTCTCATTCCTTCTACAGTACTCTTACTGGGTACTGTATCAGGATACCAGATGGCCAATTCCCCACTGTACCGATCTCTGAATGAGCAAATATAAAGATTGAGTATTGTTCATTGTACCTGAAGCTCTTCCAGAAAGTTGTAGTTCCAATTGTATTAACATATGCAGCAAATTCTTCTTCATGACGAGTTGCCCTGAAGGAGAAAGACTATTCACAAAGACTAAAGTTCTTTCATACCT
Organism: Diplogasteroides magnus; assembly: GCA_014805445.1. Lineage (NCBI taxonomy): Eukaryota > Metazoa > Nematoda > Chromadorea > Rhabditida > Diplogasteroididae > Diplogasteroides > Diplogasteroides magnus. The sequence continues at coordinate 7,793 of JACMIF010003475.1, forward strand.
AATAACTCCCTCCTTGATGTCCTCCATGAAACCTTTACCAATTGGATAACCAACATTGCCTTTACCAGACTGAACACAATCCAAAGTTGAAGATCAAGATGAACCATCTTACTGGATGGGGCATTTGGTAAAAGACACAGTCTCCAGTAGTTCCTGCAACTTTTCTCTTCTCATCCAATAAAATGTCTCCGTATTCAAGTTTGAGACGATCCACCAATTCACGGATTCCTCTGAAACATATCTATCAGTCTATAATATGAAAAGAAAAGAACAATGATAATATAGAAAATAAGCATACTTGCTGGGAAAGGATGCAGATGTTCCATCTCGTAGAGACAATGTTTGTATTTGTTCATTTGTCTTTTTGTGAGGAACAAGGAATCCCCATCCAAAATCCTTCTTGAAGAAGAGTGGATAAGGACCATAACAGAGACCGAAAAGTTTGGGAATCAACTCAAATAACGAAGCATTACAAACAAAACAAAGAGACGCTTACTCTACTCGTCATTTTGATGGGATTTCCATCTCCATTCACTGTCTCCTCTTCATTAAGCAGAATATGTTTTGCTACTTCCGCTCCATTGAAGAGATCAAAAGACCATCCAAACATTAGAACATCGTTAAGTCAATAATAGGAATAAGAGAATACTTACTCAGGTAAGTCTATCTTTGCACTCTTCTTCTTCCATTTCTCAGCCCACATAAAGACATCGGAGTCATTTGATGATCTGAAGGGACTCAATTACAACTGTGGTATACTGTAAGTGCAACTTTGCCCGTTGAATGGCATCTCTTGTTGCCTTGAGAACTCCTTGGGTGGATGATCGAATGAGACATCCCATATCAGATTCTGATCGAGAGAAGAAAGTACGCCAATGACTGAATAGAGAAAGAAAGAATGAGCCAGATTGTTGTACTAACTGATTGATTGGAAGGTAAGCATCTGCCATGTGAAGAGTACCCGCGAGTGAAACTGCATGGGGGAAACTGGAAGGTACTGTAGACAACAACTACTGTAGATAACTGACTATTCGAAATACTTGGGAAGAAGCTTCTGAAAGATCTCCAATGTAGCATAGACGTCGTCAGCACAATATGTAGTAAGAGCCTCAAGTGAGGACAATGGTTGTTGATTGTGCACCAGATGATATTGTCACTTATTCCACTTTATCTTTTACGTTAATCCGCTAAAGTTCTTAACATGTTGTCACGTGATTTTTGATGTAAGATAAATAAATATAAATAAAACAAAAATGTTACTTGAAAATGAGTGACGATGTTCTCCATTGGTTCCTTGACAAAGAACTGAAGATACCAACATCACGGAGAATGAAATATGACATACCTGTTGGAATTTCTTGTCCATCTTCTTTCCATTTGAACAAAGATGATCATGAACTGCAGCCAGACTGTTCTTACTTACTCTTTGCTTCCAGAATGAACGCCATCTCTCATTCTCAATACACATCCATGTACATAATGAGTGAATACCAACTGACTATTCCTTCATTCAAATCATTTCCCTCATAGAGTGCCACTTGATGATCTGCCATTCCAATCAATGCTATTGACATTGACATTGTATCCCAGAAACGAAGACGACAATGCTAGGAGATGATGCAATGAGAGTACTCTCTATGAATACCTCTTGACTGTATGGCTCAGCAGTTCTCGTTCTATCATATGCAACATTGTGTCCAATGGCTATTCGCGTACACTAAACACCCATTCGCTCTCATTTGTCCATTCTTGTTGTATGACCTCTTTTCCTCCAAGTGGAATGAGATGTGCCTCAGTGGGCAATTCAGGAACTCCATTCTCTTCTGGACAAACGACACGAGATGAGCACCACGAGTACCTCAATAGAAGGGGGTATACTGTATTCCATGTGAGACTCACCATGATTTGTCAGTCAGAGCGACAGCCAAAGTGGGCAATTGACCATCAACTACACAAGTCTCAACATCGAAGACAAAGACTGATTCCAGGGGAAATGTAACCTGATCAAGATTGAAGAGTAAGGAAATGAGTGAATAGAGACTAACACTTTGACATTCTTCCCCGTTCATTCCATATCGAGTCCATCCTTCTACTCTTTTCCATTCATTTGGACGCTTTGGAAGGGAAGACAGGTCCCATTTAACAGCAACTTCAAGAAGATTACGGTAATTAGCAGCCTGATGTTCAGCGATGTGTCGAAAGTGTTCCTGAATACAATATACAGTATTCATACAAATACTGCCACATACCTGAATGTTTCGACCTTGAAGCTTTGGAATGTGAAGTTGTTGCAGTTGTTCATCATGCACGGCAGTTGAAGAAGGATCGGTCCCGAAAAGATGAGTGTGGAGGAAGGAGGGTACGGTATCGATCCGTTTTGGAGTGTACTGTAAAAGACTTTTATAGTGACAATCAATGAATGAATAAAACAACCTGTGAATGAGCCATTGATCAGACAGAGAATGGGGATGAAAATGGGGGAAGAATGTGTATGAATGACTCATCACATCATATTGATGAAATCAACAAGGAGAGACAGGGAAAGAAAGGTGCCATTCAAGATTAATCAATGTCTCACCGAAGAATTTGCCCTGATGCAAACGCGAAGCAACTGTCGAACCACTATCTTCTTCATTTTAGATACCGTAATCACTCACAGATCATGGCAAATATTCAACGTCCTCAACACATCTGTAAAATATAACAGTGTGAATCATAGTGTAAATATACCGATGAGTGCAGTAACGACTCGTAATTCACTCCCAACAAAATGCAAATGTATTGATTTATCACAATTGTGCATGACACCCGAAAAACGTACATACATACAAATAGTTTACAAATTTCAATGTCTTACTATGAAATGATTTTGTTTGAAAGGAAGAATACTCTAGTTATCCATGAGCAAATTCTCTCTTTGAATGACGTGTTCATCGAATTCAATCATATAAGTTGTTCCATTGTGCCAATGAGCGGTCACTTTGCACGTGAAGTTGTTTGCCTCAAAATATCAAAAAAGTAATAAATGACAAAAAAGACTTTACCCTGAGCATAGCCTCAACTATTCCTGCAGTGAATGAAGCACAATGGAGGTTAGATTTGTCCTTGGGACTAGAGATATACGTCACCACAACGGGATCACGCTCAATCAAAAGATCTGCAAAAGTAATTACGATCTAACAGAAACGGCACATTGTAAATAAATCATGTATCTAATGAGAAAGGTATATAATGATGCGACCAGCCAAAGGATGAGTGCCCTCACAAACCCTCAACCGTCCCTTATAATTCTAAAGTTAGATTTTAGAAATTAGGATGCTATTCAAAGCGTGACAAGATGGCCTTGCCTGCCTTCTCTCTGACCGAGCATTACATTTAATTCATTACATGTATGAAAATTGCAGACATTGCATTCTTAGCGGCAACGTTTATTTATTCTACTGTTTCTGATGGATTTTCTGAAGCAAAAACCGCCGTGTCCAAAGTTTGGTCAACGGGTACAATAGCGAATTCCGTAAAATGTTTATTCGATCTTCCTGAGAACAGAGAAGATTGTTCCCAAGCAGTTTTATTGTCAATATGCATGCGAATTTGTTATGCATAAAATGCACATAGCAGAAAACTATTCTAGTTGTCCACAAATGCCTCAGGCAAGAAAACGCGTTTCATCTGTTGCCAAAAATTCGCGCACGGAAACTTTTTTGCGAACGGCTTTGAAAATTCTATTTCTCGTAAAATAATACGGTTGAAAGTGTGGTTTTTAGTGTCCTGGTATTTCGAAGAGAAGTGAGAAATTTTTATTTCATACCACAATGAGATCTCTATACGATCTGCACATGGCCTAACGCATGCACTCGAATCACATGTTTGCGCATCGAAAAATGCATTCTGCGAAAAATATTGAGCCGTTGACTAATTTTTCCTCACCAAAAGTGTTTTCGTCACGCGTTGAATACCACCCTTGATATTTTCTTCAAATATACTGTATACAGCAGTATAAGAGCATTTTTGAGAGAGAACTTACAAGTTTTGGGGTCATCGTTACTTCTCTCAAGTTTGTCCGCTTCCTTATTGAAAAGGCTCTTCCAAACGGTAGACTTGATGTAGATCAATGTGGCAAGAAGCTTCGTTTCTCTCTTATATCTTTAAGAGAACGTGATTCCGAAAATTACAATGATACATACCCCTTTTCGCGAAGGAAAATCACATCCCACAAGCGCTCTCCAACAAACTTCCCATAGTTCGCTAATCTAATAATTTCAAATATTATTAGAATATGTTTTAAAGAATAAACCTTTCATGCAATTCTGTATCAGTAGTAACTCGTTTTTGAGCATATCTGACGATCTCACAGTATAGCACAGCAAAGGTAGACAAGCTGACCTGAAAAAACACGTGTTTACATGGTGACAATTGCTTAGTAAAACGGCACCTCCTGCTTCCCTCTGCTGAGTGTCTTGTCCAGAATACCTGTAGCCTTTGTCATTGCACCCTGCCACTTCAAATTAAGTGCAAAAATTTAGCAACTATAATATCTAAACAACGAAAACTTTCGAAGAACGAGAGAGAGAAAATATGAGCTCAGCCGGGCTGGCAAGATGCCAAAATGATGGCATTTTGGTTGTCCCGTGTGGAATCTTTTGCATACTGTAGCCGAAGATTAATTCCAAAAACTTCCTCGCTGAGAGTTTGCCCCACGTTTTCTGTTACTAGTAAGCTAAAAGTTACGCTATTGAAAAAATCGAATAGTTTTATATATGGATCGGTTACCAATACATAGCTACTTGATCACAAAAGACTTGTGATCCCGTTTCAGCACACTAATCCGGTGATCTCTTGTTTCAGAAGTATCTTTGGCAATTTTGACAGCCCGATCCTATGGAGCGGTCTGCCAAGCCGAAGTCTGCTACATCTAAACTGTCAGTTTGAATAATAATAAGAGTAAATACTTATTGTTTTGGAATGTGGGTGGGAACGCACTAACATCGGTTGTGATTTATCTGGCAACTTGTTTTATGACTCATTTTTTCATAGACATATGTTTAGTCGATGTAACGAGGTGTAATTTCTATATTTTAGATATTTATGAATTAATCGTTCGGTGGCATGCGATGCAGTATTTGTAATGTAAACATACTCATTTTCGGGGATGTTTTTGGCAGCTTTTTTATTTTGTGCTTTTATCTATACAATTCTTTGCAAAAACGATTTGATCAAATCACTTCTACGTAGTCAATGATGTGGATTTAGAAAGTGTCACACAGCAATTGTGTGTTTATGCCACGTGTGATCGCTACTTAAACATAGGTGTGATCGATTGCTTTCAAATATCGTTAATTGTTTTGCTCTCAATTGCCATACTAGAATATCAACTAAAGAGCGCCGATGATGCGTACTACTAATCTTTCTTGCACACATTCACCACAGTGGAATCTCGAGCGTCTATTGATTACTAATAGTTTGCAGTTCGCGCCAGTGTACTAGTACCCTCAATATTGTGAGACGTGGCTGCGCATTGATGAAGTGCACACAAAAAAACAATAAAGCAAAGAAATTATTATATTTTAGTGATGCAACAATCTAACTTTGATCACTCATTATGAAATTTGCAGGAAAGCGTCTGTAGCTTGTCAGACGGAAGGAGACTATCAAGGCAATTGTTATGTAGATGAAGACGACATCATTATCAACGAGGAGGTCATCAGGGCTGTTAAGAAACGTCAGTGTCTTTTCCTTTCCTTCTTCTTTGAATCTGCATCCCAACAGAATTGAATTTTGGAATTGGTTTGATTTAACCTTCTTTGTAAATGGGGCTATTCACAAATAATTTTATGGTCGGTTATCTTGAGATGTTTTCCTTGCTAAGCCGTTCGGTGAGTGACCAAGTGTTCCAAGGTCACTTGTTCCCTCAATCCATTCCGCGCATTCCGGACCTTTCACTTGTTTTTGTCTCTTTGCTTCTCTCAAAGAAGGATGGAAAGGAGTGGAAGCTAGAGCAGATCCTGTTGGATTGATTGATCGGATGGGGAGGCTAATATCTCACAAGTATGTGTACGGTCACGGGTTGTTGCGTAGCACGCTGGAGGGAGAGTGAAGGGGACAGGAAGGAGAATAGGGGAGGGAAGAACATGATTGGAGAGGAAGATAGCAAGAGGGAGCACGATGATCATTCTCGGAGATGGGATTGTTATGCAGAGACGAGGGGTCAAGCATCGCCAATGGATAGATCTATTTCAATTGTGAATATGACCCACAATTGTATCTGAACACAAAGTTCTGTCTAGCAATACATATCTTGATCTATGTATTTTTTTCAGAAAACGGGCCGCTATTGTCCGATGCCGCCGCCCTTGCATCTCATTTGGAAAACGCCTCCAAATACGCACGTTTGAAGGTGAGGCAGCGTCCAGTTGCCATAACAGATCATCTAAAAGTTTTTTTTATGGAAATTGGCTTATTCTTCTTCGCATGTACACCTTTCTTGAATAACTTGGGTTGCATTCAATGCGTGACGAAAACGACTTTGCCAAAAAGCCAAATTTTTGTCATGGTTGGCAAAATTTTTGCCATGCGTGGCAAAAATTCATTTGCTTGCATTGACGGTATAGGAACAACGTGGTATTTGTTTCTGCCTGCTATGAAATGGTTGTGATGGAAGCAATTGAACACAACAATTTCCCGCGCAAATGTCAATGTAAACTTGCATTAATTCGTCCAAATAATTTTTGTAAAAAAATTTTTTTGCAAAAA
>JACMIF010003476.1:0-10890 GCA_014805445.1 Diplogasteroides magnus
CCCCCCCCCCCCCCCCCCCCCCCCCCAATGATTGATGTCGATTTGGGCAGATGGCCCACAATACATACCAGAGAAGGCAGAGGAACAGGTGCGGGCAGAGGAGTGGCCTCGAATGAAACCCGGCCGAGGTATGCCGCAGGCTCCGGTGATAACGGAACCTCCTCCTTTACCGCCTCGGGCTGCGAGACTCTAGTCATACGGTGGATGGGTAGGATCAACAATACCTGCGTTTCGGCGGCTACCGTATCCGGCCTGCACAACAACGATTCGATAGAGGAGAACATGGGGGCCAAGCTGATACTGATGAATTCTCAAGACACACTGAGAGGGCCGCTCTGTTTTCTCTTTGTTGAAAGGCGAGGAGAAGATGAATTCGGCCTTGAAATGTTGCCTCCGGGGATTTGGAGCCCACAGTGATGTGTCATAATCGTGTCGGGTGTTGCCTTTTGCCGCGGATTAATTTATGCGCCTCCGATTTTCCCCGCAACGACGGGTCATAATTAGGGTGTCACAATCGCCCATCAATCGGCCATTTTTGTTTATTCCTGGCTCTGCGACTGTCTCATTCGTTTACACTTTCCGCGCTAGAGCGACTGAATGGTGGGCGATTCTGAAACCATAGTCATAAAGAAACACGTTAAAGACTGCACAATGGGTGCAAATGAGGTGTTGTTTTATTGATTGCGACGTTGCTAACTGGGAATAAGTGTAGGCAAATAAAATCCTACCGTTCATTCTACCTCTCTGCGCTCTCATTCGATCGGTCGTCTCTAATTCATAGTGAAGACCGCGCGTAGGAGAATACAGGATGACAGAATGAATTTTAGGGTTTCATTTGCCTTCACTACTGGGTATGTAGAGACAGGAGATCTCCAAAGAAATACTAAACGATTACCAAAGGGAATAATGTTTCTCTAATTCATTCCGAAGGGTAACAAAAGAGCTGTTAAAGCTATTTGTAATCCTTCAGAGAAACATAGATAATGCCACGGCTCGTTAACAACGCCACTGATTGAACCTCTAATCGCGACCGCGTACGCGTCGGTTCAACGGGCCCCGGCTGGGACAAAGTGATAACGCTAGTGAAAATCGAGGCCGAAAAAATTTGTTTGAATTTTCGCGCCAAAAAATTACGGTATGCGACGCGGTCGCGAGACGCGGTCAGTTCAGTGGAGCAACCCTATTGAGTTAACGAGCCGTGAATGCTCTTTAGTATTGGAATTGTATTCCTTCGGAGGCATCTAGGAGAAACCGTGAATTGGCACAGATATTGACAGCCGTCTAACTGCATTCCTAGCGGTGGTCTCTCCCTTCGCAGAGACGACTTCTAAGAATGAATTTAGACGGCTAGAAATGAATGGCTGTCAATATCTGAGTCAATTCACGGTCTCTAGCAGACACCTCGTTGTCAATAGTGTTGTTCAGTAGGATGTCGCTATCAGTGACTTTAGTGCAATTGTCATTCGTCTAAGCTCCGCGGAGCTGTTGCCTATCACATAAGAGATACTGAACAATGAAACGGGTTACATAGTAAAAAAATGCTGTAGGCGGTCCAGACAATTCTAACCTCCTGCTTGGACTCCGTTCCCTAGTCACGAACCTACACACAACCCGCGATGCCTACCTTGACCATAGAATTAACAACTGGAGACATGCCTAAGAGCAAGTACATTACTCATGTTTGCCCTATAAACTCAGAGGCTGCTCCGGGAATCGCATAGAGGAACCGGGCGAGGTATAGACGAATGATATGAAAAACCGAAATCGTCAGTCCGATACAGATAGTCTCTCCTGCACCATTGCCACTCTTCCCTTTGCTATGTCCACACTCCAATAATTTACTATATATTTACTTTATGACATCAATTTCACCTTCTCATTTAGTAGCTACCAGAGTTGGCCGAACGACTAAAATAGTGCATTCCGTCTCTCTGTGCTCTCTATCATGCGGTCGTCCCTATGCCTCAGACACGATCTCACGATGGAGAGCATAGAGAGATGCACTATTTTATTCGTTCTGCCAATCCCGATAGCTTCTCACAAAATGTTCTTCTTTCAGTATTGACGATGACTGGCGATCTTTCCTTCGTAGACCTTCCCGTGGATGTTATCCTTACATGCATTTCCAAACTGGAAAGAAGCCAAAAAGACGTGAATTCTCTTCGTGCGACGTGTACTCGTCTCAGAGACACAATCGACTGCTATCCCAACATTGCCTATAACAACAGGTATAATCCACGATAGATTTTGTTTCACTATGTGTCCCTATATTGAAAGTCGGAATCGCATAATTGAACGTTATTGACAGCTGTTCATTTCTAGCCTAAATTCGATCGTTGCTGTCGTCTCTGCGAAGTGAGAGTCGACTGCTATTAATGAACAGCTGTCACTAACGTTCCATAATGCAATACCTAATGAAAGAGAACGAGACGGAACTTCGCTTTCCCCAATTGATGTTACTAATAGGTCTTCCAAATGGGCAAATTTGCCATCATTCTTCTCCGCCGCGCTGTTGTCTCATCTCATGATAGACAATCACGCGGCGGAGAAGAACGACGACAAATTTACCTATTTCGAACCCCCTAGTTCCTAACTTCAGACGTCGTCCGGTCGTCGTAGTTGACTGCTTCGTTAATGGTCGTTTTGTCATTCGCTGGAACACCAAACAGAGAACGTTCGGATTGGCCTTCAACGAAGGTCTCTGTCAGAACTCTTCATTCAATGGAATGACTGTGGACGATTTTGTCAAGATCATTTTGCATCGGCCAATGTACAATTTTATGCATTAGTAAAGTGATTTTTGCCATCTAGTTCAGCAAATATAAGTACTTGAATTTGAATGATGATTTTGCCATTTTTAGGACTGACGGTTTCGCGCGTTTGGTGGTTAAAGGAACGCTAAACAAGCAATCACTGATAAGACTACAGCCACTTATTAGCCAGAGCGAGTGTTTGGTGTTTGGCGGGGTTAAACTCGTGGACGTCACTGTGGAGGATCAATTGAGTTATCTCTTCTCATCTGATCGTCAAGTGGAGATTCTAAAGCTTGATGTCATTGGACCGAATGCCTTCAACGACCATCGCTTCTGGACAGGTACGAATTATTTCAAATCAGGGGGTTCAAAACCGGTAAATCTCTCGTCATTCTTCTCCGCCGCGCGGTTGTCTATGAGAAAATGAGAAAACAGCGCCGCGGAGAAGAATGACGACAAATTTACCGTTTTTGAACCACTAACAACACTTTACTACCTGCTTGATCCACCAATCTTTACAGAATCGTCATCGAGCATCCTGATCATTAATGAAGACGCAGTCCATCTATCCGATGAATGGCTACTCTCAATTTTCAGCAGGAAGGACCTGCATAACATGGATATGGGCTACTGCCGGGGACCAACTGTGGAGGGCATTCGAAAAGCCGTTCAGGTTGGTTGCCTTCTTTCTTATTTTCCCCTTTTATTTCATTACTTACTTTTTACTATATTATTTTTATTTTTCCCTCTTTTCATTTGCATGTATAAGCCATTTATACGATTACAAAAAATTCAAATTTCAGATTCTTCTTAATTCTTCGATGAGCTGCTCAATATTCGAAATTCAAGGGGACTTCTCTGGAAATTTGGATGCCCTTGAACTACAAATCGGTGCAGAGACTGTTAACGTGCAGAGGTTTCGCTCTTTCACGAAATATCGTTACATAACGGCCATAAAAGAAGTGACTATCACAGTAGAAAAAGATGCGATGGGCCTTATATCCCTTTAGTAATGGGATATTTGAAGTGACTAGTATTCATGTAAACGGAACTGATATACCGAGTTCGAACGCTCTCTCTATTTCGTCCTACGATCTCTCTTTGTATACGTGCCATTCCATCGTTTCTCTGACAATTAGTCTGTTATTTTGAAAAGATTTCACTCTTAACATGAGTTCAGTTTACATGAATAATAATGTTAGTGTGTATGATGTTCACTTTTTCCAGTTGTATGCAGCCTGTGTATACCCATGAGACTTGAAAAGAATAAATGTGCTGATTTAATGCAGTCAAAACACCTATCCATTTACAAAGCACACTCTTTTTCTTTCGGGATGTTGATTTTATTGGGACTATTCCATTTCTGCTACCAAGGGTCTAAAACAATAATTTTATTCTTTTCTGATTCGTTCATATCTACGCGGAGCGGTATTCTCTAACAGTATGTTCGATAACTGTAGGGTGTCTAAATTCGAAATACATTTCTTATTCGTTTAGTCCACTCGGACCATTAAACGTAGGGAGACAACATCTCAGCGAAAATTAGACGATTGAGAAATGGATTAAAGTGCCGTCTTAGAAACCCATATTTACTAGTGTTGACTAAATGAATGAATATTTTTTGCGAAGAAGGAATCATTTCATTTTCATACAACTGGAATGGAGTGGAATTATCTACATCTAAACGATAAATGTACAATTATGAGGCCTTCTCCTCTTCCTCCTCTTCCGGAATGCTTGTGAATCCACTGGAGAGAGTCCTCGATGCAGTTCGATGTCGCCGAACCTTGGCACACGGTGGTTGAGCTACAGTATCCTTGTTTTCCACCCAGGAGTCCGTCTGAACTTGGGAGGGCAGTTCATTCCTGTGCACACATGTGTACTCGTTCTCTTTGCATTTTGTCGACGCACAGAGTGGATGGAAGACCTGATAAGGGTTTCATAAACAAGGAGGATACGGTATGTACTAGAGTTTCTAAAACTAAAATAAGGCAAAAGTTCCTTTCTTATTCGTTCAATCTCCGAGGAGCGGAGCTTTCTCTATTATATGGACAGCGCCCCTCGGAGATTAGACGAATGAGAATACACTATACTATCGATTAAGAAAAGCTATATGATGCGGTAGAGACTGGGCTTTCAAAAATAGTTAAAAGAGCTTTTCTCATTCGTCTAATCCCTATTGAAGGGTTGAATGCTCTTTGTGGAGGACGAAAACAAACAAAATGAGACGAATGACTCATGCACATTTTTCCTGTTTTTGAAACAACTAGTAGATACGACTGTTAATCAAAGAATTTGCTGTCAAGTCTCTCCTAAACTGCGTTCTCATATTATACATCTCAACTGAACTGTTACTACATATATCTCACAGGTGAAAGATATCAAGAGCCAGAATCAAGAGTTGAGGTCAGAGAAACGACGAAAGAGCACGCTATGCCAAGAGTCAACAAGAGTCAATAGCAAAGAGAGAAAGTCGGTCAAAAAAGTAAGCAGTTTCTTGGAAATGCAGTTCAGTTAGGACGCATGATATGACAATTGCTGCAGAAACAGATAGTAGCCACAACAAGGTCAATTGGCTTATACTGATTACGGTAACGCCCCTACCGTACCTGCCTCTTCTCTCGCTTGCTTTCGGCTAGATCAAATCGGCAGCAAAGTGGAACAAGCTTGGGATGCTTCTTGGGTGGCTCTGGAATAGTTTGGGGCACTAAATCGGTAGTCTTGATTCTTCTCCGAAGCCTGATAGACTATCGGGCTGCGGAGAACAATAACGACTAATGTAAGGACTTAGAATCCCTAGGAATAATCGATAATCAATCTTCTATCTAGTATGCGAAAGACTGTCAACATTGCACCGAATACTCATGAGAAAGATAACAAATGATTATTCCGTTCCGTCACCATGACATTCCGGATTAAGTAACCATGCTAACCTCTTGAAGTGATCGCGGTCATGAGTGGAAAGGGTGAAGTGCGGAGGAAGAGGAACGACTATGTTGCCTCGGTTCACCCCTCAACCATCACATTGATGATCAATAAAAAGGGTGACGAATGGAAAGGGAACTCGGCGAGAGAGGGGAAGGGAAGAAGAGACGCGGACTGGGGGTTCAAAAACCGTAAATTTGTCGTCATTCTTCCCCGCAGAGTTGTTGTCTATCGTGAGGAGAGGCCACAGCGCTCCGGAGAAGAATGACGACAATTTTCCCGATTTATAACCCCTTGAATGGAAAAGAGTTGGGGAACTCAGACGAGAGAGTGTTGATGAGGAAGATACGCAGACTTCACCATGAGAACGCTTCGACCAGTGATACTGACGCGTTTGAGCAAGCGAAACGCCAGAGTAGATAATTATCTTCTGTCTATGATGACAATGCGGAAAATGGATTCGAATCCTCTTAATCTTACACACAGTCTACTATGACTAGTGATTGACTCTTGGAATAATTGTGCATCTTTTATGTCTGAGCACTCAGACGAATGATAAACAACTGAGCGGACGAGAGAGGGAGGGAGGAGAAGAGATGCGGAAGGAGAGAGACTTCCCCATGAGAACGGTTCGACTAGGGATGACTTCATGAGCCGAAGGGGTGTGCCAGAGAAGTGAGCCATGGACACTTGCGCCATAATGGTGAAATGGACAGATGCGCGATAGTTTGCCTCATTGTAACGGCACAAAGTTCATTTCACAATTATCGCCCTTACCCGGACCGATGTTCTACCTATGATGAGCGATGAGAACAACTCGGCATGCGTTTGAGCAATCGAACTGCCCTAGTCTCTTCCAAGTGGCTTTTTAATATTTAGCCGCATTAAAGAAGCTGTCAGAAAAACTGCCGGTTTACCAGATGAAAGCTTCAAATTGTCACCATTGTCAGTGAAACTATCAGATGGCATATCGACAGTTTTCTGTGTGTGACAGTGCCGAGAGGACGATAGGAAGATTCGAATTCTCTTAATCTCAGAGACTGTCTCTACTATCACCTCTTCTCCTGATGTTGAGAAGAGACCGTCTTCTGGAACAAATTAGCATCCTTTGCTGTCTGCCAGCATTGTCGAGTAGTTGTCTCTGACGAATGATCGACAACCGATCGCACACAAGATAGCAGTCAGAGAAAAGCGTTCCAAAATCCGAACTCTAACTATCGCCTTCTTGCTTGAGGTTATCTTATGGTTAGTTCAGATAGAGACGAATGCATAGAATAGGAAGAGAATAGTTGAGACTACGAGAGTGGCTGTCGCATGAGAAGTACGGGTGAAAAGCAAGAACGCCATGAACAATGCGCCGTAATGATGAAGTGGACAGATGCGCGATCGTTTACGCCATTGGTGTGCATTTCACCGTTATGGAGCAAATCCATGGCGCTCTTGTCCTTCACCCATTCGGAACGGTTGTCTATGAACTTAAGACAACGCATTAACTGATGAGAATAGTTCGAGATCAGTAAGAGTAGATAATGTGTTTCGATTCCTCAGCACCAGGGGCCGTATCCATGAACGCGGCAAACCGTTTGCCGCGAAAACGTGACATCGCTTGAGTAGGGTGTGGAATTTCGGCATAACCGCCCCCCCTCGCCTTGTGAAGTCACGTTTGCCGCGTTCATGGATACGGCCCCAGAAGTTTGCCTAAGGATTCATGGGCTGCGCACCTTCGAGGGCAAACACGCTTGGGTGCAGAAGAGGCAAGAATATTGAGTTCGATAGTGAAGTAGAGATTAGGGTTTCTAAAGTAAAAATGCATTTCTTATTCCTCTAATTTACTCGGAGCTGTTGCCTATCGAACATAGAGACAACAGCTCTGCGGAAATTAGACGTATTTACTACCGATATAGAAACCCTAGTAGATACCTTCAAAGAGGCGGAATTCTAATCCCCAAGTGCATTCTGTTTCTCTGATTAATTCGTTTGAAATAGAGAAACAGAATGCACTTGTAAACTAAGTGAAGATGTGTTTGGGGCGTCGCATGAATCAAGGGCCACTTTAAAAAGGTCAAATATTGTTCGAGTAAAGCACATCCTAGCGCCTATCGTCCATAGTTGTAATGTTCTTACTTCAACTAATTGATACGTGCCAACAGTTGCCAGAATATCGAACGTACTCCATGTATCAAGCAGTCCCCCGAGTGCGATTGTCATCTCATGGTTAAGTAATTTATTTTCGCCTTTCCCAGCTGCTGTGCGGCTCTCCCCGATGAATATCGTCTAGCAAGTCATAAATAGGGAAAGTACATACGAAACCATTTTTCTCAACATCAGCAATAATCAATGCACAGAGCAAGAAATGAAACAATTCATAGGACATAATGGAGACTATAGAAACAATGACTCACTGGCGAAGCAAGCACCTAGATATCTAACAAAGAAATAAACCTACTTCCAGTTACCGTTATATTATTCCTGACTTCTAATGGACAAGGGAACGGACGAAGAAGATTTGTAACTTCTTTCCTCTTCGCTATTATTTGGCAAAGGACAAAAATTGACAGAGAAGCTGTCAGAGAAGACATTGGGCGAGTTCTTGCGCCGTTTGAAGTCGATTTTTCTCGTTTCACCAGGATCAATTAGGTCGGTTGGGTTCCGAGCGATATAATTAGCGGGATTGGTGCCAGTTAGCCAAGTCACTACTCGAAACGGATAGTTATTGGTGACTTTGAACGTGAAAATGCCATTGTGAGACGAATCGACAACAAACGAAGATGGCTCGACTGTCAGCTGCAACATATAATAGGTGAAATACAGGGTTTACGACACGAGCGTCATGGACACTTGCGCCGTAATGGTGAAATGGAAGCTTGCGCCGTTTCAGTGACGAAAACGAATGCGCATATGTCTATTCAACCGTTATGGCGCAAGTGTTCATGGAGTTCGTGTCAGCACCCGGAAATATAATTACAGCAAAAACGCATGTTCCACGAACTTGAGGATTTTCATACAGCAACTTGAGATGAGCCACGTGCTGAAAATGTTTGTCCTCAGTAAACACAATTTTGTTATTGACCAATTAAACTCTTCCAATTATGGTATTCGATTCGGATATGCTGTCTGTTCATCATGTGTCTATTGATTCATTCCGATCGATTGTCAATGATGAGCGAGAGAGAATAAGATATTAATGCGCATGGGCAAAACGAGTTGCACCGACATATACAATATATCCGAATGCGACACCCCACTAATTAATTCTTGCGGGCATATGCATGTAATTATCGAACTAATAAGACTCTTGCGAAACAAACCTCAACAACTACAATGGCTGTACTGGCGGAAACATCAGACGCAACATCACGGAAGGCGTCGCAAATATCAACTGGAGACGTGAATGAGCTGAGGACGCGCTCCTAAAATTGAAGTTCTCGGTAATGCTCGGGATATTAAAAGTGCAAATCGAGGTCAACGGGTTTTCACCCTCCACAATCCAGGCTACTACTACGCACCAACATCTTCTTTATCAGAACAGCGGGGGCTTTCAATAATAGTTACCGATATATTCAGTCAATGCCTGACCTCTTTGATACATTTTCACTAGGGTTTCGCAACCGCGTCATGGGATTCCCGTCGCGGAATGAAGTAGACTGCCGATCCCACGTGGGAGTGCACTCATTTTCAGTGATACATTCCTTTTCTCTAACTCATTCTCGAGCTGCTGTCTCTCGAATATGATAGACAACCGCACTCCCTCTTATCTATGCACTCCCTCAACAGCAATGAGTGCGCTCGCACGTGGGAAACGTCATGATTTCAATACTCCCACTTTGGATCGGCGGTCTACTTCATTCCACGCCGGGAATGCCGGAATCCATCATACCTGCTAAAGGTCGGGACGGTGGAATGGGGGGTCCGGTCTGAAATGACCCGGGGCACCCTTAAATTCGACCCCCTTACGGTTGAAAAAATGGAGGGCATCCTTGGAAATGGAGGGTCCGAACAGAAATTACCCGGGAGGCACCCTTAAATTCGGCCCCCTTTGGGGCCGATGGAAGATCCTTTATCAGGTATGGAATCCATCCCAAATACGACACTCTAATTTTCACCCTTGTTATTCCTAAGCACACCGCGTCATGAGAACGTATGGTCGCGTTACGTAAAAATATTTATCTATCTGTAGGGTTCTCTTATCGAGACGTTATTGACTCCTAACCGTCTAACTTCATTCCTAACGGTCGTCTCTCACTGCGCAGGGACGACCGCTAGGAATGAAGTTAGACTACTAGGAATTCACCGGCTGTAAATAACGTCTCCATCAGAGAACACTAATCTAGCGAACAACGTAAATGAACTTCGAAACTCACAACGACTCGCACATCTCCGCATTTATCCGATAAAATCAATAGCTCAGCGATGGAGATAAGAATTTCCTACAAATTTGAATGAATATCAGGTAGGATGTCGTATTCGGGTATTTATTGACAGCTGTCCATTTCTAGCGATCGTCCCTCAATTCGCAGAGGCTACCGCTAGGAATGAAATTAGACGCTTAGAAATGACGGCTGTCAATTAATACCCGAATGCGACACCCTAACATCAGGTGAAAACACATCACAACGAGCTATGGTTGGCAGTTTGACTACTTTATGGGTTATGTTTTACGAAGCGTTCATCTTCAAATATATTGTCAATTTGAAACATAACTCATAAAATAATCTAACTGCCAATCACTCAACGCACATCAGAGAAATCCAGCGTCAAGAGGTGGTCCATACATCTCTTCACTACATTCAGCACTTGAAATCGATTGGCAACTTCAATCAGTTCAAATACATCTTCTACTGAACATCACCATGTTTGATTACGTATGTCTTACTGGGTTGGCGGAATGACTAAAACAGTGCATTACGTATCCCTGTGCTCTCCATCGTGCGGTCGCCCCAATGCGCCAGACACGACCGCACGATGGAGAGCACCGAGAGACGGAATGTACAGGGTGCGCCATAATTACTCGACCGAATTATGTTTTGTTCTGCAATTTTTCTCAGTGTTTGAATAACAATGATCACTGCATATTATATTCCAGAGTGCACCACAAATATACTGCACTGGCCGGTTTAGCATGTTCGTTATCTCTAGCTTTGCGAAAATTTGGAATTGAGAGCATAGTCAACATGGTCCGAGAGCACAACCACTAGGACAATGATTAGTTATT
>JACMIF010003477.1:0-12244 GCA_014805445.1 Diplogasteroides magnus
GGATTTTCTACAGCAAGAAGCAGGCTTCACTGAGGGTCGTGCATACCCGCAATGGAGAGTACTTAAGCAGTATAATTTTTATGATTTTTACTAGACTTGCTGGTTAAGGCATACAAATGGGGGAATTTTTCAAATGTGTGTCACTTTTCTGCTTCTTGCTTCTTGCTGTAGAAAATCCCAAACTTTGCATTTTTTCACTATTTTCCTGTATTTTTATTCCATATCTTCTTATAGGAAAGGCCACTGGAAAAAGTAAAGGTAGTTTTATTGTTCACTCGTCAAGGGCACTCGAACAATACATATTAGGATCAAAAATCTCAAGGACACTTCGCGACCTTCCCTTGTAAATTGAATTTATTAGCTAGTAATAGGTTACGGTACTGATCACTTCTGGCGACTACTATCAAGGCAGCTGAGTCTCACACCACAGTGCCTGAGGCTACGGTAGAGGACGTAATCACCGTGGAAGAAGAGAGAGCCCCGGCGACTACGGTAGCGCCGATCGGAGAGGGCACTACTGTGGTTACTGTAGAGAAGATTACAGTTACTGAGGAAGAGGCCATCACCACTACTACAACAATCCTGAAAGAGACTACCGTGGAGGTGAATTTTATATTTAATTCTCTTTTGTTTCCTTGACGAT
Organism: Diplogasteroides magnus; assembly: GCA_014805445.1. Classification (NCBI taxonomy): domain Eukaryota; kingdom Metazoa; phylum Nematoda; class Chromadorea; order Rhabditida; family Diplogasteroididae; genus Diplogasteroides; species Diplogasteroides magnus. The sequence goes on from JACMIF010003477.1 coordinate 644, forward strand.
GGAAAAGCGTCAGTTCATTATCGAATTTTTTTGCTGAATTTTTTTATTAGCTGATTTCTGTTTCATGGACCTTTTTGTTCTCTCTCTCTATTTTGGTCTCGGGATTACTAGGTGTCTTTTTGGCTTCTGGTAAAATTGGCCATAATCTTTGTCATTTCAGGAGACCACTGCCATCGAGGAGACAGCAACTAAGGCCATGACAGAAGGAACCACTGTCGCCCCAGTTGAAGAGAGTACTGTAGCTGTTGCTCCCTCCGTGAACATGACGTGCAAGAACCTCGCTCCCTGCTTCGAAGATACGGACTGCGGATCGGAAAGAGGAAAGTGCATCGGAGCATTCACCTCAAAGTGCAACTGCAATGCGTGCCTCAACTTGCTGCCCTGTGAGGACGACTCTTCGTGCGGAGGACTGAGGGGAGCATGCGACGCCGGGACAAAGTCATGCAAGTGCATTGAGGCTTACGGGATTCATGGCTACCCCACGTACTACGATGCCCTCATCAAGCTGTGTAACATAAAGGTGGGTGTTAGGGTTCCTATGACATTAATAAAGTGCATTACTCATTCGTCTAATCTACGCGGAGCGGTGGTCTCTACTAGCAATAGACAATCGCTCCGAGAGGATTAGACGATTGAGAAATGCTCTTTATTACCGTTTTGGAAACCATAGTGTGTTTGTGGGCTGTCATCTCGAACTCGTTGATAGACTGATCTTTGTAGTTTGTAGTCTAATCCTCTCTTCGTTGCAGGAATGCGGGCGCGACACAGACACTTGTCACGGCCTTCCCTGCCACACCGGCAACTGCTTCTGCCTCGCACCGACTGCCGAGCCAGCCAACGAAGCACCGGCCACCACCACCACACCCAAGGCCTGATCTTTGATCTCTGTAGTTTGAACCCTGTAGTTGGATATTTGATCTCTAGGGCATATTATTAAATGCTAAGATATAATATCTGTAATCATTTGCAGGTGCGTCATTGCACCTGCACCGAGGCCAATGAGTGCAAAACGGCTTCCCAGAAGGAGACCAAGACCTGTTTCGCCTCCTGCAGCAACAAACTGAAAGTACGGTAGTAAGAAAGCCGAAAATATCGATCGATTTGTTCAACTAATATTTAAAGATATTTTAATCCTATGTTTAACGAGGCGCCTATAGACATGCTTGTGAAGAACGTGTCAATCAAAGCGTTCGATATTGTCGGAAATGAAAATGTCAATATGACCCACCATTTGATCCAACAAAATACCGTAGTCTTTCAGGTCTTCGGAGAAAAGATCGACATGTATGCGAAGTGCTTCGAGCAGTATCCAGAAGGCATCACTGAATCCGAGACGTGCCTCTTCCAGGATATGAACAACTAGTTAGTCTCAGCACGATTGTTATGAAGTTCGGTGGTGCGGAAATTCAAATGTCCCCTTTCAGCTGCACCAACAGCAGCGAGACCAACATGGTGGACGTGGCCAACCTCCAGGAATACATCGAATTCCCCTTCCAACCCAAGACTGCTCTTGAGAAGATTCCCGCCTGGCAGTGAGTAGATTACTGTAATTGGTATTGATCGACTGTTGTATACATAGCGACCCTTACTTCATCGAAGTATTATGATTTTACTACCTTGTGGAACTGTATATGGGAGTTTGCTAGAGTCTAATAGACCGTAAGCCAATCGATAATTCTGAAATACTGTATTAACCAATCAATACTTTGCAGGCGGAAGCAACACGAGGTCTACTCACAGTTCCAGTCGTTCTATCAATGCACCAAGCATTGCATGCACAAGGCCATGCACTCGTGCTTCGAAAAGAAATCGTGAGTTTCTCTTTCTTGAGAAGAAAATTATCGTAAACTGCCAATCAATAGTTTCGTTTGAGCGCGTGAATTTCAAATTCTAAATTTCAGTTGCATTCCCAGCATGCCCCAGGCTAAAGCCTTTGCTGAGAAGATGACCGAGTGCACCAAAGGCAACTCCAAGGTACAATATTCCGAATACCGTATTCTTACCATAAGAACATTTACCTTTTCTATCGTAATCATTAGAGCTACAGTATTCCTAAATACTTACCGTAACCCATTTCAGATCGCCTACTCCCTCCCGCGTACTTGCCAATGTATGGCCTTCCAGAATGGAGTCACGAAGCTCATTGGAAAATGCGCACTCATTGGGAACCACCACTTCGTCGATAACGCTTGAATCCCCGCCACGGATACCGAAACGATTTTACGAGTATACTGTACTCAATGCTTTGAATTCGGTAATCGTTTGGTTGTCTTGTATTCTTTATTGATCTCGAGAGAGGTCGAATTGTTGATCAAAATTCCTATGGAGTGCGGCAGTTGTGTGAAGTTCTTCTCATTTCATTTATGTATTTTTCTTTTTGATGGGTTTGTTGATGACAATGAGATGAATGAAAATGAATGTTTATTTTGTTCACTATTTGCTGAAATGTTCACACAAAAACATTTAAAGAATGTAAAGTCATGGATATCCATTGACGTTGAAACATAAGCCATACCCAATAATAGAAGGGCAGCAAATATTCGTTGTATCTAACTGTTAAAATCCGTAATAAATATAATTGAGTCTGTCGATAGGGCCATCGTTACAAATTTCTATTTGGTTTCGAACGATTTTTCTTAATTAATTTTCCCTGAAGCAATAACGTTGCAAGATAGACCAATTCCCTGACATGTTCGTTCCTTCTAAACTTTTAGCACAATGAATTCAACCGTTATTGTTGTGTGTTCTATAGTCACGATTAAAGATGTTTCTACCTGAAGAAATCGGCATCCATTTATTCATATAAATAACTTCGACAGAGAAGGACAAAAAGGTCTTACAAAATCAAATAGAGTTTCCAGGCGTAAGGATAAAAGTCATTTTCGAATACTTCCACTGAGCTTGTAACATTCCAGGACGAAACCCAGGAGAACGTTTGTCCAATTTCGATTTGCGCGCTGCTTTGGTTGTACATGGATTGCCTAGATGATAGAATATGGAACAGGGAGACCAAGAGAAAACAAAGGACCTAAGAAATAGTCGAGGAATACAAAAATGGTATTCATAAAATTCCATTTTTTCAAGGGTTTTTGATAGTTTTCCTGTTTATTGGAACTTACTTGAGCAGAATGGCTGACCGATAACGTTCGCTTTCGACAAGTGGGCCGATCTTTTTGTCCAGAAGCTCCAAAACACGGTCTGTGTATTGGTTATACATGGACTGCCTAAATAATAGAATTTGGCGCGCTGCTATATGTAAGAGAAAAATATATGGAAGAGAAAAAAACAAAATTGCAGGATTCCTGTGCGTGACTTTAGCCAGTAGAACCATAAGAAATATATTTAAAGGAAAGTACTTGAGTATTGTCCGTAGTTGGTCCTGCTTGTCATCGAACCACTTTTGTGCGTTCATTGCGCGCTTCCAATAACGTTACAGTCGATGCCATTATAGTTCGTGAAGTTAGCATAGATTCCGTCTGCGACTGTCTTCACACTCCAATAATCGTTCATTTGTTTTGAATCGGTGACCAGAACTTGGTAGAAGAAAATAAAACCATGACATTAACTTCTGGAAACTTTTCAAGAGGAAAAATACCTTTCCAAATCCCTTATATGGAACTCCTTGCGGACTTTTCCTGCCGATTCTGTGAAATTAGAAACAGGAATCGGAGCAGAGCCGAGTACAGTCTCTGCCGCCTCCGTAGCGATTTCGGGCCACGATAGTTTCTTAAAGGAGCTGTACCACGAATTCTTTGACTATACACTGGAAGGACAGTTCAATTTTTTTACTCGATTGAAGACGATTTGCGAAGGTCTCGTCTTTCTCTGGTTTTATGCAGAGTCTGAAAGTCTTTTTCTTGGTGACAGACGTGGGTCTTTCTGCATATTCATCTCTTCAAAAGCGTGATCTCTGAGTTCTTCCTCTCCGTCCTCCCTAGTCCCTTACCCTCGTCACCCTCCTTTGTGAAGCGTGTGGATCAACAATTTAAAAGTATACCTGAAGTTCGCTAATCCACGAAACTACGTGCTTTCCGACCGCCTCGACAATTACGGTCGTATCTTCCACTATTTTCCGAATTGCGTTTTCATCACCTCCTGTCGTTACGTTTGCACAAGCCATTGTCATCAGTTGCTAAATTATATTAAATTGTTGTATTATGAAGGCCTGTGCTTACGGTTTTCATCAAATCTATTGTCAGATGTTGAACTGCCGCCAACAAATATTCACTCTTATAAAAGTGAGCGTTGTTGATCCCTTCCAACAAACAACTGAAATATTTAAAGTACTGTGCCTATTGAGAAATTTTCCACTACGTTGCTCTATGTGCTACATTTCAGTTTACATTATTTTTAAAAGTGTCATTTTTTATTTGATGCCGTAGTGGAACAAGAGATGGATAAGTTATGTAAGTATATTATCTGAGAAACAAACATTTCAGTAGGGCCGTCGATCGCCATTTCTAAAAAAATCCGTGAGATTTACACGACAAGTGACAAGTTACCTCTAATTGCCTCCAATAAGTCATCTTCTGTCGAAGCATGTACTAAGTATTTATTTATTTGGATAGGATAATGATTTTTAAAACCAACTATTCTCTAGCTTCGAAATGAACGTGTCGTTGATCATTGCTACGTGCGTCAAAATGCCTGAATCTGATATTACAGCACACGAGTCAATTGAATTCGACATTAAGACGCATTTTGTCCAAGGGTCGGGGAGGTCAAGAAAACTCAAAATGTAGCTAGGAGCATGAAACTTGGTGGGTATATACCCCTAGTGAATGTAAGCGATCCATATCCGTTAGAACCGGATCCGGACCTAATTGACGGTTCCGGATCCTGATTCATGTCGAAAGTTTGGGTGTTTATAACTTCGTTCAAAGTGAAGCTACAGGGCTGGCGAAGGCATATTCTTGCTCCTCGTGATGAGATCTGCAAAAATGATATCCGGAGTCGAATTCGTAACTCTGCTCCTAAGCGTGTTTTTGGTGACGCAACGTCGGAAAATCACTCGTTTCTCCGCATAAGAGCCGAGTGCGAAAGCTAGATCTTCGCTTATTTTTTGCTAGATGCCTACGGTGTCCCAACGCACATTAGCTAGCATCGAATATCTGTACCCTAGATATCGAAAATGGCTTGTTCACAATTTTGACCCCCGTCCACCGTTGGTCACCATTCGCGCTCAGACCATCACAACTTCCTTCAAATTGAAGATACAGCTAAAGCGAACAGTTCTGCTTAAAGCTCGCGATGTCATCTTCAAAACGACCACCAGAGCTGATCCCATCTCCGCCAAACAAGGCCAGTAATTATACATGTTTCATTGTTGTAGTGAATTTATCCCGTTAATGTTCAGACCTTTCTCATTTTTCCATTATCAAGCGAAATCTCCAAAAGACAAGCAATCTAGGATATGAAAGCCGATGCAATTCTACACAATTTTTCAGAAAAAAATTCAATCATGCGTTTTCGTGAAAAATGAATAGCGTGCAAAAATAAATAATGCAAAATTTCCAGTCTCATTTGGCAGATAGGAGAAAAGTTCGCAGGAGCTGTTTTGTAGATGACATCGCGAGCTGTAAGAAGAACTGTTCGCTTTAGTTGTATCTTCAATTTGAAGGAAGTTGTGATGGTCTGAGCGCGAATGGTGACCAACGGTGGACGGTGTCAAAATTGTGAACAAGCCATTTTCGATATCTAGGGTACAGATATTCGATGCTAGCTAATGTGCGTTGGGACACTGTAGAGATACAGCAAAAAATAAGCGAAGATCTAGCTTTCGCACTCGGCTCTTATAGCGGAGAAATGAGCGGTTTTCCGATGATGCGTCACCAAAAACACGCTTAGGAGCAGAGTTACGGACTCGACTCCGGGAATCATTTTTGCAGATCTTGACGTGTGGAGCATGAATATTGTTTCGCCAAACCTGTAGCTTCACTTTGCACGAAGTTATGACCTTCCGAACTTTTGATATGAATCCGGGTCCGGAACCGTGAATTATGTCCGGACACGGTTCTCACGGTTAAGGATCACTTACAGTCACCAGGGGTACATACCCACCAAGTTTCATGGTCCTAGCTACATTTTGAGTTTTCTTGACCGCCCCTAGTGAAGAGGTCCTCGATGTGAGCCCAGAATGCGTCTTAAGAACTGTCAATTTTTGCTGATTGAAAACATTTAAAGCCGATGTGGTTTTGTGTGAGAACAAAGTTGGTTTCCTATTGAAGACTTACGTCAAAGGACCTGTAACGTTTTTCTCTCTTCTTTCTTTCTGGATGCTCTCGAAATACCATTCTCAATCACTTTCCATCGAGATATGAGATTGAGGAACAGGAAAATGACTGCTAAAAACATACGCCTTTGTTCTTCCTCATAACTGTAGCTCCAGAAATGTGACGGCTCTATAAATGAATTTAACCTTCATTAACAGAGAAAAAATGTCCATACCGGGAATCCGCGAATCAAGGTGGCGAAAGGCCCTCAGAGCACGTGCGTACATTCGAATTTGGTCCTTGGTGGGTAGAGGACAATTTATGCGCAACTTGCGGTCGATATACTAAATGTGTCCAAAATAAAATTGTGTTTCGCAATTGTGATGTGTTGAAAATAAATATCAATCAACAACCCACTTTGAGAACATGCAAAGGATTGTACTTATCCTTGCATGAAGTGATGAACCGCGACTTGGAGACTTCTCGTTTAACTGGGCCTGTGACGATACGAATTTCGTAGAGCAAATCATACAGCTTATGTGAGACCTCCTAAAAAGACAAAAGATCACACAGACATGCAAGACGCTCCAAATATTATATATTTTTGCTATAACAAAAAGTTTGTGTTTTTGAAATGCATGGAAAAACCGCTCTCCGACCCTACACTTTGATCGCCCAAATGTATGAGTAAAAAAACGGAGTTTCACTTTTATGTTAAAATATTGATTAGTTTTGCATAAAATTCAATTGTCGGAAATCTGTTCCCGATCGGCCACTTTGGGTTTCCCAAATGTATAGGTAAAAGGTTTATTGCGGGAGCATTTCAGATTATATAAATCAGGAAGACGAGTCTCCACATGTTTCAAAAACCTGCGTTATCGTCTTAGCGAAGTTTTCTTTCGAAAGACAAAACTAACCCGGTGGTAGTCGTCCATCATGTCATCCTCCAGCAAATTTTGAAGTTATTCGGTTCGAATGTTCAGGTCTAAAAAATGCCTGTGAGAGACCATTTTTGAAAAATTGATCTAAGACTGATGTCTATATTTTTGCGCTGGTCTAACGAGCGTCTTCAACTGACCATCATTTTTTTCCAAAAACTTATGTCACCTGGTGGTGAATGGGTTAGACAACAAGCATGCCTTGTTATCTTGCAAAAAGCATAACATAATATGCACAAGATGCATAGCATAATATGCTTGTTTGCCCCACGGCAATTCAACGTGGTTTGATTCCTAGCAATACCAAACGTCGGCGGCACTCGGCGCAATGTCACCAGCCGAATTGGATATGCTCGTAGTCAAAAATGATCGCAATCTGGAGGAGTGGTTTCCCCTCACCCCCCTACACTTTCTCACCCTAGCACGCGTGCGCAGTTAGGCGCGCATAAATTCCTAGATCGCTTCTCACAGTGCGGAAGTTATGCACGGCTGAATACCCACAGCTCAAAAGCCGTGGTGCACGTGGTGCGAATTCGCTATTCAGTTAGCGAATCACCGTGGCCCCATTCACCTCGAAATTGTTCAGCCATTTCTTCGTGTAATTTAGTGATGACTCGTTGCTCATCGCTGTCCGGCTGTAAATAATTATACTTTAAAAATTAAATAATTATTGACATACAACAAACTCGTTGTTCAGACGAGCCGAAATTAGTGAGCCAACGGGACCGCCGAGCTTTAGTAGAATGCTACTGTTCTCAGCCACATCGATCAACGGTCGGAGAGTGTCAACAAAAGGGATTACGTTGAGATCGGCGAATTTCTCGACGAACTTATCTATGTCGCCCGAATCTGAAAAATAGCTTCTCTTGTCTTCTTTTATTCCTTTGTTAATCTTCAAGTTAAAACTCACAATCCACATCGACACATAATGAAGAATACAATAGGACAACCAATAGTGGCGTTTGAAGCATATGTGGCCGTCCAATACCTCAAACTGTTTTTTTTCAATCGCCGTAGGAAAAAAACAAAGAATCAGACATTTGGATTGACACCTGGCATAACGACTTTAATTGTGCATTCCGTCTCTCTGTGCTCCCCATTGTGCTGTCGTGTTTGGCGCACAGGGACGACCGCACGATGGAGAGCACAGAGAGACGGAATACACTATTAAAGTCGTCCGTTCTGTCAACCCTGTTCGGCACGCGAAGTCTTGTTAGATGAATGCGAAAAAGTGACTGAATGGAAGGAGAAGAAAGATGCATTTGATGTAAGATGTGACAATCACTCCAGTGAAGCCGTGCCATTCCTCTAGGGTGTCACATGTGAATCTTTTAGTGCATTCGTCATGTCTCTACTCTCAGCGGTGCAGTGTCTATAAAATGCAGAGATAACCGCACCGCTGAGAGTAGACGAATGCACTATAAGCCTCGCATGTGACGCCCTTCTCTCATCCTCTAATTTCGCGAACGAGATGCGGCAAGGACGTGGATTGATAGTATTAGGTTGCGATTAGTGAAGGCAGAAAGAATGGCAAAGTACATTCCATCTGCATTCCATCCCCAGAGCTTTGAGACGATCGCGCGATAGAGAGAACAGACAGAAGGAATGCACTTTATCATTTACTAGTTGCGACCAATGCAACCCGCCAATCATTCAAAATTGCTTATCTCGACCTCACAGAAAGGCACTGTCAGGGGTGGCTGACCTGTCACCGACTCCATTTGAATGATTGGCGGTTATATGTACATGTTGCAGCTAGGGTGTTGCTATTGGGACGCTATTGACAGCCATCCATTTCTAGCCGTCAACCTTTTTTCTTACTTCGCAGAGACGATCGCTAGGATTGAATTCAGACCGCTTTAAATGGACGGAAGACAATAACGTTTCAATAGCGACACCCTAGTTGCAACCAAGTAGTAACTTTTGTGCAATATTGAGTCTCAAAGCGAGTGGAAAAAACTGCGGTAGAGTTATCGCGTGCCTGGATGACAGAGACGCATGGGCAAAAGGAGGGGAAATTGTCAGGGGAATAACGGCTAGAGAGCAGATTGACAGAGCGAGAATGGGAATTACTACAATTGATGGATAGGTCAAATGGGAGACTGAATGATAATAGGTTGAGGAGGAGACTGATATCACAGCAAAAGATTGTAGGGAATTATGCGATGAGAGAAAAGAATGGGACTTCATCTGGATGAGTTTATTGATTTTCTCAGAAATCTCCAGAGAAAAGACGAGAAAATGAAGGAGGAGGCGAAAGAAAACGGAGAATGAGGAGTAAGGAACAATTTTTGGTTAGATTGTCGCATGCGAGCCTTTTTGTGCACTCGTCAGGTCTATACTCTCAGCGGTGCTGCTGCCTATAAAAATGCAGAGACAGCCGCATCGCTCAGAGTAGAGACATGATGAATACACTAAATGTCTCACAAGCAACACCCTACGTTTGGTCTCTCTGTGCTCTCATTCGCCCGGTTGTCTATGATGAGCGAGAGGCTCGATGGTGGACAAATTAATGACAATGAAAAAAACGTGCACGGGAGTGGCAAAAATTCTCTTTGTGGTAGAAGTGTGTGGGATGAAGTTTGTAATGGCGTTCTTCCTGCTTATGAAAAATTTACACCACTTTGCTAACTAACAACCAAGCAATCTAGCGTGCATCATTTTCGGCACAAATGTCCATTTCACCATTATGGCGCAAGAGTCCATGGCGTTCTTGCCCTTCACCCGAGGCTTAATTATTATGTGCGCGTTCTTGTGAAACAGTTTTTAAAAAAATATTTTTAATGATATCATCTGTCGTTGGTACATAACAATTTATCAGAATTGCAATGCAAGGTTCGCAATTTTTTTGATCGTATCACAGAACTGTTGAATCGTCTTATTATTAGTAGTTGAAAAATTAAACGTTTCATTGATGTGCTAAACAAAACGTCAAAGATCAAGAGTTCTCACAATCAGAAGCGAGTCCTCAGCGGGACTATTCCTCAGTTTCGTCGGGATCCATCCTCTGATCTCTAGGAGAGATAAGAGCCCCAGAAGAGACGCAGACAGAAAAGACGACCTTTAGCTGAAATCGGTGAGGAAGAGGGCGTGTCTGACAATCGTCGATTCCCCTGCATGGGTATAAAAGACCTGCATTTGAGACCAGAGACATTTATTCGGCGAGGATGTTCAACTTCTCGAAGAGTGTCGCCCTTCTTCTTCTACTGTCTTCTGCAGCCTTTGCTGCGCCTACTGCTGCACCCACGACCGAAGGAATCAAGGACAAAGAGGTTGGTGTCTTGGCGCGATTGATTGGGTTACTGTAGGCACGGAAACTGTAGAGAATTATAGCAGTGTTCATTTGCAGACCGAGGCCCCAACCGCAATCCCCGAGGAAGCCACAACAATCAATGTACAGGCCACGTCAATTGAGACGATCATGGAGACTGTAACACGTACAGTAATTCACTACGTCACAGAACCCGCCACTGAGGCTCCCGTCGAGACAACCACCGAGGTAAATATCTACAGTATATGATCAATATTTTCTTCCGAAAATTAACTTTCGGAAGAATAATAACAAGCAAAAAAGGTTTCATCTGCTATGTTGCAGAAACTATTAGTTGCGGCTTTATTATGGTCGGCTCATCAAAAATAATAATACCATAAACTGCCGTTTTCCAGGAACTCTGCCCCTGTATGGGCAACGTTACCGAGACCGTTACCACCACCACCACTGAGGCTCCCGTTGAGACAACAACCGAGGTACGGTAGTCGACCGATCGATATTCTCTCGAAAATCACTTTTCAAAATTTTTCGGAATGTACAAAGATATGTTACCAATAATGAAAAATTGTAGTACTCCACTGAGCCCTCTTCCGACCTCTGCCCCTGTAAGGAGGAGAAACCGGCAGCAGATAGCGCGGTCACCATGACTGGACAGGTACTGTAACTCTGCTACCGTAACTCATATCTACATTAATCGATATGATATTTTTTCTTTTAAAATCCTACGGTGGCCCTAATTACCGTAACCCTTTGTAGATGCGTCAGTGCACTTGTACCGAGGCCGATGAGTGCAAAGCGGAATCCCAGAAGGAGTCCAAGACATGCTTCGCCACCTGCAGCAACAATCTGACGGTACGGTAGCTGCCAATATCGATCGATTGTGTTTGACTAATATTAATGATCATTTTGCATGATGGGAATATGCATACTATTAGGTTGTTCGGAAAGTAGTGTGACATGGACATTCAAAAATATATTTCTCAGCCTCTGTGTATTGTTATGCAGCGCGCTCATGCACGTGATAAGTGCAACCTCTGCCACACGTAAACAATCTTTCGTTTCATTCCTCCCGCTCATACTCCAGGAGTAATGCCCCACAATTTCGTTCCTACTATTCTGCACATTCGCCATGTCGCGCTCTACCTCTTCCTATCCGGATTGAAGGCACCTACTATCCACG
>JACMIF010003478.1:0-14533 GCA_014805445.1 Diplogasteroides magnus
CTCTGTCGCAGAAGTCTTCACTATCGAGGCCCTCAGAGAATCGAGGGCATTTTCCTCCATGCGAACGAGCCGCTGAATGCATGTTTCGTATAATTTTTACGTTTCCATTCTCGCAACATTTGTCCCTTACCGTATCGTCAAGAAATAACCACACTTTCATTACAATATCATTTTGTTTAACCTCTGCCTACTCCTACTGTTTTGCTATTCAATTATGTAATACTTCTACCGAGCTGTGCCACGAACTAAAGTGCAGTTCGCTTTGGTTACCCGATTGAAGATGATATGCGAAGTTCCCACATTTCTAGTGCTTGTCTCTTATTTTATACAGAGTCTGAATGTCATTCTCTTGGTGCCAGACGTGGGTCTCTCTGTGTCTGTGCCTCTTCATAAGTGTGATCTCTCACCTCTTCCACCCTTCTTCCCCTACCACTTCCCCCACGCCTGTCACAACGTCCCTCTCCATTCTGGCAGACGTGGGGGAAGTGGTAATGGAAGAAGGGTGGAAGAGGTGAGAGATCACGCTTATGAAGAGGAACATACACAGAGAGACCCACTTATGGCACCAAGAGAATGACTTTCGGACTCTGTATAAAATAAGAGACAAACGTAAAAAATGGGGGACCTTCGCATATCGTCTTCAATCGAATAAAAAAAGCGAACTGCACTTCCAATGTATAGTCGAAAAGTTCGTGGCACACCTCCTTTAACATGGTACTACAATATCGTAATGCTACTGTTTTTGCCGCTCGGTCACTATTGCCTCATAATTCAGGAGTACTGTAGCTCCATGATTCGAACAAGACGCTTACCACATGCACCGAAGATGGAAATGGAGGCGACGATCACTGTGAGGGCGAGATGAGTCGAGACCATATCGAGAATATTCGACTGGATGGAACTGGAAAGTGAGGATGTGATTCGCGACTCTGTAAATTGAATCGTATTTACATAGCTTCGAAAAGCCTCAGAATGGCTTCCATCTCTTTCGAAATTGCATTCAGAAATGTCGGAAATATTTTCTCTTTTGTGCACCGTACAGTGTCAATAACCAACGATGGCTGCATATCGTTTTGTCGGTTAAATTATGAAAATAAGCGTGGACGATAAAGTAGCAGATCGGCGCCCGTCGGGCGAATATCGATGTATTTGTTGCAAATTTCCATTTTCATTCCGAGCAGCAGGACAACTATGAACATTCATTTTCTCCCCTTTTTCGACGAGTATTCGTGTAATATGTTTGTTCTCCCCCATTGTAATTAATTTTTTCTTGTAACCGTGTCCTTTTGCCTGTTTGGTTGCTGGGATGTGAATCTTTTTCATTTGTTCAAGTCAGTTTATCCGAGTAGGAATACATAGAATCATAATCTCGTTCGCATATACTTGAGATCAGAAATACAAAAACGGCCTACGTATCAGAGATTCTGGCACGCAAACATGTATGCCAGAAATATGATTATCACTAATGCCCTGTCGGATGCTTTCATGACTGAAAACTGCACAAAATTGCACAGGAGACGATAACGGAGATCGAATTTAGCACATTTTTATAGCGCTAACAATGAGAAGAAATTTGATAAAAACTCGGCGCATAGGGATAGCAGCATCTATAATTTTTTTACTGACTCGATATTTTCAAGCGTAACTTTGTAAAAATTGAGATTTGAGCGAGCTGTGAGCCAGGTGCGTCCCAGGTGCGTCCGGCGTTCATTTGGCTACATTTCATTAGTTGGAACTAGTGGTGAACAGAATGCTAACGCTTGCAATTTCATGGTTTCACGTCATTCTCTCTTGTTGCCCGGTAATCTCTTGTCAGTAAATGAAGACCGCACGGGGAAGAATAATGGCGAGGAGTGATTCGAATACTCGGTATTCGCGAATATACCGTAAGCTGCTCATTTCATGCATAAATGGTATAGCCAACACCGCGTCCTTTACATAGGAATGCATATATTCATGGAATTTCGTTTACGGTGGACTTGCAACACAAATAATAGATGCATGTGAATGTGTTATGGCGAACCAAACGAAACAGTTTCAAAATAGAAAAATCATCAAGGTAATGGCATAGAATGATTTTCTACACTGAAGATTACTTTGTCATTCGGAGGAATAGCTCGTGACTAGTGAGGGGCATCCAAGCTATTTCTCCCGTTATTCTCTCAATCATGGCCGCTCTAGAAGACTAGAAAAGACAACTTATGAGACAAGGAAGGTGAAAAGAGTGTTGAATCCTCTTCCTAACCCCGTGATCTCTCCGATTCCGATTATAAGTACATATGTCTATAAGTGCAACTACGCTAAAAAGAAACACTTCCGCATGACTAACCACTTGCACTTTGCTATTGACTTTTGTCCTTAGTTGTTTAACTTTTGAAGTTTGTAGTTGTTGTTTCTTCCTCAAAGACTTTCTGTTTTCTCACATACTTTTTTCATTTTAACTATCATGCATCGACATATAATTTTCTTATCTTCAGTATTCTCGCTCATTTTAAAGATTTCCCTTTTATCTTCGTATATAATAATGCCATGCTTACTGCATCGTATCACCGTTCACAAACACAGCACTCGTTTTACACTAGTTGAAAAGCGTTTACCAACAATATGAAAAGAATTACATGACTTTGCAAGGACTTCATATCCTACCCCTTGATATCTCACATGCAAGGTTTAATCATGAATACATGGAACCGAACATCAATTCCTGTCTTGCACGTTTGTTCTCTTTCCGTTGAGTTTAGAGGAGAGGCCCTAATTATGGCCATTTGTACAGAAATGTGTAAGTATATTTACTGCATAGGATCGTCGTTCGATAGGGAACTTCGATTTAAGAACATCTTCACTTGACATCAAATCAAATACAATCAAGTACTCAAATCCCGTATTCCACAGGGTTGCCGGCCCATTTGGTACGTAGTGACTGGATATTTCTTATCTTTTGACGTAGATATAAAGACGAGAGGTCGAACTCGTGACTTCTATGCTGTTTCGAGATGATCTCATTCTCTGCGTACCACTCCGACACAATGTTTGTAAATGAGTTTTAGTTCAAATCAAAGCTTCATTTATTGCTTCAACTTCCAATATTTAGGCAATATTTTTCTTGCCATCGGCTGTTTGCTCACTAATGCACTTGTTCCTCTCATAAATAAAGACTCTAATTCATTCACTTCTCTGGTCCAATACATTTCTTGTGTTTGTTGCATAGAGGGTGGGCGCCTCACGCGATTTTGTCATTTCCTCAGGAAACAATTTGCAAAACAGCTGTCGTCAATGCCAATTTCAATAATTGTGCGGAATTGTTAGACAAAACATTTCTCCGTTTATTTTAATTTTTCCAACAATTCGACCTCTCTCATGGTTTTAGCTAGAGGGAACGAGTTGGCAATGTGCCAGGGATATTACTTTTGGCACTTTGCTAAATGTCTCCGCCCCTTGGCTGAAACGCTGTGCGATGAGTAAAAGCAACGCTCCACCCCTTTGTAGGGTGTGGCCTACAAAGGGGTGGAGTCATATTTGGTGGAGGCATAAAAGGCGGATTGAGTCCTTCCAAATTCAGTTTCCAACTCTCGAGTGTCGACTCTCGACTCTCAAGATGGTCTCCCCTCTTCTCGTCCTAATCGTCAATCTCACATTCTGCGTCTTCCTCATCAGTGCCTACGGTAGGTCTCTTGTTCTCTTGGACTTTGGGGGCAGTGGGTCTGAATGATGGGGCTATATTGGATGAACGGAATATTACGTAAGGAGCAGTAACATTGCGCTATTTCATCGTAAGGCATACCGTTAAACAACAATTAATTATAATATTTGTACTGTTGCTCCGATAATATTATATTATCATCTTCATTATGGTATATTGGAGAGAAAGTATACGAAACAAGATTTCAGCTGCCCCTTCCCATGGAGTGCAGTGCTCGCGTTTTAGCGAAGCTCCACAAGATGCCGACTACTGCGATCGAGGCCTCCTTACCTGGTGTTATGAACTCTTTCGCGGTGAATTCTAGTTTCAATAGTGTTGTGAGATCATTTGTCAACTGTATACTTCCTTCAGAGGACACTTTGGAGCACTGGAAGGAGTCTCTGGATAGTGAGTGCTGCGTGAGCTCAGAATACGACGAAGATGTCGCCGATGCCTCGACTGCCGCCTCATGCAAGCTCGCCGTACCACGTGAGTCCATTGAATGTCATTCAATGGTGCACTGAAATCCTCCTTCAGGTGGATCCGACCCCTCTTCCCTCTCTCAGTCCCAGCAGAAAGCCCTCGCCCAGAAAATGAACGCCAACCGGTACTGTCCAAGATTATTGAAACGATAGTATGGTGCAGTTGTCATTCGTCTCACATGAAGTAGTCGACCGCTCAATACAGATTATACGAATGACAAATCACTTCACTACCTCTTTAAAACCCTACTGTCCAGCACCATAAAGCCATTTATTAGTGTTCTTGCAGAGTCCGTTTCGTACTCGAAACCTATACTTCGTCACCCAAGTGCCACACAGTCCTCTCAGCAGTCAATGCCGTTGTCCACAAATCCAAGAGACTTTCCAAGAAGATTCTCGCTGAGATTAAGGTCAGTCACTTTATTTTGGATCATTTTTGTATTTGATATTCTGGAATAACAGTTGTTGTTAAAGCACACCCCACTCAACAAACATGGCAATGCAATGGGACTCATCCGAGGAGCGGTGAGTGACTCTTATGAGAGACAGGGATGTAATACCTTCTATTGCAGACTGATGAGGAAATACTCGCCGCATACAACTATCTCCTCACAGACACCTTCATCTTCCAATATCTGGGCTCCGAGTAAGCCCTTCCCGTGACTATTCCTGTCCTGTAACTCCCTCAACAAACTTTTCAGTCTCTAATTCCCTTCACCTCCTATATCTGACAGTACTAAGAAATTTTCTGAATATTGATAGGCAATGATTTGATGCCCATGATATGCCCTTCCATACAAACATAGCACATATTTATTTATCACAAATATACTCAGCATCATAATTACTCGCTTCTCATTTCATCTAGAGATCCACATAAGGGAACAGTCAGTCTGAGCGCAATTGCACTAAACCACAGACTAATTGTAGAAATATATCGGATTTCTATTCATATAATCCTATTTTGCATGTACTAGTACTCATCCATATCAGACAACGACCTCATTATGACATATGCAACCTCATCATATTGAACCCGAACCTCACCGTTGACGTTGTGCTGATTCTCTCACAAAAAAATGACACCGAGACTTTGTACCATCTATGTCACTTTGTATTGTGTTGCACATTGCGAATGAATAAAGTCTCATTGTTAAAAAAACTCATCAATACACGTTCAAGCAGCAAATATTTGGTGCTAGATGATCACTGGAAATGTATGCATTCCGATGCACATTTAGTGGAAGGAAAGTCTATGTTTAACACAAAAGTATAAGGCACATATCAAGTCATGGATCTCCATTCACAATTGACTTTGCTCTCCAGTGGAGTGGATGCAATTTACCAGTTGTATATAACTTTAGTCCCTTGCAAATAACGCACATTCAACTGTTTGATACCAGTCCTTCTAAAACGATAAAAATTGTTGTTATTAGGGTATCGCAATCGAAACAAACGCCCAACTAATCATCAGTTCTAGCGCGGAGAGAGTGAACGAATGAGATAGCCAGGAATAACCAGAAGAGGGCGATTGCGACATCCCAGTCGTCATTCTTCTTCGGTGTTGTGACTTCCCCTGACAGAAAACATCAATGCTGAGTAGAAGGACAACAAATTCTTGGCACAAAGAATGACAGAAGAATTGAGTGAGAGGGGAACGTTTGGCACATCCACGGAGATCTCTTCGTCTTCTCAGGCCTCCACTTCCTTCTTTCCGTCAAATCGTAAATCGCCTTTCAAAAACTGTACAAAAAGAACATCACCTAAAATGGAGGACCATGAAACATAATCAATAAAAGGAAAAGCAGTTTATAGTAGAGCTGGCATTGTGACTCATTCGCGGATCGTTGCGCGGTCGCGAATCGCGATCCACAATGAGTGATTCGAATCACTGATTGTGAATCGCGAGCCGGGATTCACAGTTCAACTCACAGCTGTAAAAGAAATAGCGCATGGTTGATGTTTCGACAATCTGAAATCTAAATTTACGGTATATTTTGCAAAGTAATGTACTTTTTAAAGAATGGCACATAATTAAGTACATTTGGGAAAGCAACCGACCGCTCGGCCTCCTTGAAACAGTGAAGAGTTAAAGTGAATCCCGACTCCTTTCATTCCAACTCGCGATTCAGAATGGTGGTACCAACTCACGGTTCACATTTTCATAGTCAAATGAAGGATTCGAATCAGTTATCCGGATCACTCGCGATCCACAATGCCTACTCTAGTTTATAGTACCTAGGTTATCGCATGGGACTCTTTTAGTGCATTCGTGTGCGATTCACTATGAAATGCAGATAGAACTGCTCCTCAGAGAGAAGGGAAATGATGAATGCACTAAAAGACTATATGTGACACTCTAGATTATAGTGGAAATGTTCGATGTACAGCAACTGTAACGTCTCTCAAGGTTCGTACAAACACTCTCAACCATTGCAACGAGTTGTTGCAATTCGTTTATATGTGTGTTTCAAGATCTAAACCTGGAACTTCGCACAAAAATCACAAGAAGCCGACTGTTGTTAAGATTATGTAGGGAGTGAAACGCATAAGAGGCCGGTCACATAAGTAGCGAGACGGTTTAGTCGATTGTGGCCAAACCAGGATGGAAGTTGTGATTTGCCTGTAACTCATATATGTTACTCTATTAGTGCCCTTTAGAATCCCTGAGAAGTATGACATCTCAATTCGGCCTCATCTTTGAGAACGGAGGCGTCAAAGATTTAGATTGTCGTCAGTATTCAAAATTGAAACTTCAATCTCGACATGAAGTGATAAATCATTGCGGTCGCTCTGTGCTCTTGTATTGTACTCATAATAGACTAACTGTAATGATTTCTGATCCAAATGTCATGTTATGTGTATGCTGAACAGTGAATTGAACGTGAATGCATCAACATCCTCATACAATACGTACTAGGGGTTCTAAAACGGTAAAGTTGTCGTCATTCTTCTCCGGAGCGCGGTTGTCTCGCTCATTGATAGACGACCGCGCGGCGGAGAAGAATGACGGTAAATTTACCGTTTTTGAACCCCTGATACGTACTACATTTTCGTTCTTGACGATCCTTCCTGTGCATTGTACTGCACATGAAAAATGTTTAGTAGCTGCTGAATTGAGAAATGTAGACGTCACCTTATGTTTTTATCCACTTTAGGCACATCCGTTTTAGCAGAATATCTCTGATCTTTCTCTGTGATGAATATGTTGGCAGATGTGGTTCAATGGACATAATAAATACCTAGAAGACAGGGGCCAATGATTCCAAGAAAATTTGATATTTGCAATGGAGACAGCTTCATCGTTCACTGAGATTCATCTGGTGAAAAGGCATGGTGGCAGGATTCTGATACAGTGATTATATGGATTTATGCAATATATCTGCGTACAATGTGAGAATAGATTGCGTTGTACACAATGGCGTAACTATTGGAATGTTCCTTTAGGAGAATTATATTCCTTTCACATATTTTAAACCATACGAAACTATAATGTACAACGAATGCTCTTACCATTCAATTACCTTTTCGTGTGTGGTACGTAGAGTGGGGGGACCGATTTAATTCACGACGAAAACGTTGTATCTCTAATACGAGGGCCTCTAAATATACGTCATATCTTCATAATTTAACAATCTATAATATTACGGAGAGTCTCATAACGTTCAAATGGGATGACGACACTTGCGCACAGGGACACTTGAGTACAAGACATTTGAGCACAACTGGCTATCACTTTTTCAGCTTTCACTTTCATGATTCGCTACCAACAGTAAAGTTGCTTGACTAGACGAGAGAAAGAACATTCCCTTGTTTGCGAATCGTGAAAATGAATACTGACAGAGTTACGGATTGTGCGCTATTGTCTGTGTGCAAGTGTCTATGCGCAAATGGTTCCATCCCGTTCAAATATTGTTTAGTCCAGATGGCAGTAGAGCTAAGAGTTCAACCATTTTCACGACAGAACCGATTACAAGGTTAGCCGTGCAGTGCCTATTGCTGTACTTTATTGTGTTGTCTATGAAACAACAATCATATATGCCCTGAAAGTGCAATGGATTACTAAGAAAACGGATCCTATAGTCTGAGCACAATATAATCCTAGTCGAAGTTGTTTATTACATAGTGTCAGATATTCAAGTGACTTGTCTCAAATTCACCCCGCTAATTTATATTCTCTCTATGAATAAGCACGGAAACTCAGAAAAGAGTAACCTGAAAATGGTCCTCTTTCTCCAAGATACCTATGAAATAATCTGTTTATGATGCAGTTTCCGAATAACGCAAGCAATAATGTATAGCGTACATGAGCTAAACGTGGGACCATTTGAGAAATAATTTTCTTTTAGAAATCTCCTTAGCAGACGTACAATTTTATATATATATATTATTTAGTGTTTTTTTTCTTTTCTTTTTCGACTTTTAAGATCCCATCTATCCAACTTTATTCATCTGTCAGCTTTTCAAAATAGAAAATGTTCTCATTCTATGCCACGAAGTGATGTATGACTGTGGTCGCTCAGTACTCGTGTACTCATAAGAACACACGATAGACTGCAATGATCTATTCTTGACCATCTAAATAACATGTTAGATACATACTGAAACCTAAACTGGACTTGAATGATCTGTAACTTCGCACAAGAAGTACACACAAGAAACCGACTGATCTTAAGATTGTGTAGGGAACAGAGAGACGCATAATTTGCTTATGCATCCAACAGAAATACGACTCTGGGCATAGACTTTGCAGTGGAGATAGGCACAAATGTGTCTAAATTACCTATGTTGACATCATTTGATTCCAGTTATATCGCTAACTCCATGTAATTTTAGTGCTTTCATGCATGCACTTCAATATATGTTTTGTTTGAGCTCGAAATTGTGAATGTTTAGAGTAACATTATCTATATAGCTAAAGTGGTGATGAGAGTAAATGACCATAAATTATATAAGACACTATCTATTATTATTTCATTGCAACTTGGCCAAATTAGGCAAAAAGTTGTCGACTCTTAGCCGAACGGACTTATAAACCGATAAAGATAGCTCAAATGTTCATTTCAAGATTGGGGCGCAAATGTCCATGAGGCTCTTGTAATTGACCCTGGAAATTGATATCGTTTCTCACTTGAGGGCATCCGTGAGATCCCAACTATTAGTGGTCTTGTTCCAGTTGAACATGAATCCGAAGTCGAGGTTCCTGCATTCCGCGATCTCTTCTCCATTGCGAGACTGTCATACCTTCCATGGTACATTCGTCCATTGCTGTCTTGTGCCACAATGGAGGTGCAGGCCTTACTGATCTCATAAAAGATGTTGAGGACAGTCAGTTCAGAAAGGTTCACTCCCGCCAGTTCGGACATGGCCTAGAAACTCAACTAGATAAGCATCATAAATACAATCTTGCCTTGATTTCACTTCTGTAAGGCTCTCTCAGCTTGTCATGAGCGTCGTTCATTAACGCCATCATAATATCCCATGATCCTTCTCCAAATGCAACTTCAGCCATAAACTTGACCACATCGATTTCCTTTTGCATCTACAGTAACCATTACATACGGTATCGATCATAGCGATCTCTTGCCTTTATTCCATAAGAAACCGCAATTTGTGTCCATCGTTGCTCTGCAGGAAGGTCAAGGTCAATTGTGAACCATAGAGTCTGAAGGTATCAATCGATATGAGAGGATTACTGTAATCGTACCTTCGCGAAGACGGCAGGATCATAGAGGAAAGTTTTTTCAGCCAGACAGTAGGGTGGCGCAAACCGGTTCCAGGATCCCACTGCTGGAATGAATGAGTCTGTCTTGTTCCATGGGAAAGGAGAATAAATTAAAAGTACAACGGGATCCCGTTGTACTGATGAGATCCCGTTCTCCCTCTCATTCTAGAGCGGTCGGTCTTCGGGATTGTGAGTGAACGGGCGCATCATTTGCTATTGGCCCATTAGGGAAAACCGGTCAACTAGCTCTCGTAGTTAATGAGGTGGGACAACGGCTCTGCAGTGAAGAATGACGTCAAATTTACCGATTTGGAACCCATCGACGAGATCTTTGTCCGAAATATGATCTCTTTTTCAGACATTACAAAAACGACCAAGGAATCGAAGATTACGCATCAAGAATAGGAAAGATCATGTCGCTAGTGCATGTCTGTCACGGTTGAATATCCTTCAGGATTCAACAACTCTTGTGCAGGAGGAACGTACATGTTGCTTGGAATCTACAACGACAATGATTTATCTATTAAAATGTTGAACCTAACAGAGTGAATAAAAGCTTCTCTCGCCATCGATAGAGCATATGCATACACTACAACCATTGCCTGCTATTTTTATCGTTGCTCTAGCTCTTTTCTTATTGTCATTCGTCTTCCTGCATTAATTCCATTTCGGAGCAAATTTCTGTTAGATCAATATCATGTTTTTGCTATTTTTTCTTCAGCGAGTTACATCGTAAAAGTAAGGTAGCAGATGTCCGCTGCCAAGCGTAGAGTTGTCGCAAATTGCGTAGTTTGTGGCGGCCCAACCAAGGGAATTCTCTTGGGTGTCGATGCTTGCAGGTACAGAAGCAACAATTGCTTCATGTTTAATTGACTATCCTGAAGAGGGCATGTACATCTTTCTTCCAACGAGCGACCATCGGCTGCAAACAATACGTCTGTCGGCATGGAAGTCAGAACTGTGCAATCAGCAACGATATTTGCCCACTTTCTACCCTTCATTCGTCAAGTTAATACTCTATCAGATGGGTCAGCGATGTGCCTACGCTGCAGATTTGAGAAGTGCACTACCGTTGGCATGAAATTGCCGAGGGGGCTACAGAAGAAGCTCAAAATACAAATGAAATTTGTCATCGAACGCACATATCCATCAATACGCAGTATTTCAGAGAAAGATTTGCAGAAGCAATGTTTCTGTGAGCCCTTCTTGTTCTGAACAAGGAACAAGTTCTGTGGAAGAAGTTTCGACACTGAAAACAATACAGAAAGCACACAGGTCTACTTCCGCCTTTTTAGCTCATTTTCCAGGCCATGCAACGTGGATTCCTCAGCATATTATGCACGCAGGCGAGGAGATCAAACAACGAATTTATGAGGAACTGGGAAGGTTCGACGAGAAGATTAGCGATTCTATATGGGTAAATTTGTCGTCAATCTTCTCCGCAGCGAGATTGACTACTATCAAAATATTCTGCTGTTCGTTCGAAGTGAGAGATATGGACAGATAAATACGTTAAAATATTGCAGAGATTCTTCGGAACGACACAAACAATAGCCAGAAAGACGATCTAAAATCCTCGGCTATTTATGAGATTTTATAAAAGCTCTCCTAATCACAATTTGGATCATCTTGTCCACGTTTATAGTTGACACTGAACCCTCCTTTAAAAGAATACAATATAAACAAGGAAAATGCTCAGATACTCGATAAACGGGACAAAGTGAAACGGAATGAGCCGGGTTCTCTCCACCCTTTACCTAGTTCTTTGAGGGAGTCACCTGTCGTCTTCTTACATAGAATGTAAACAATAAAAAACTGTGTCGAACATTTTCTGACCTCCCCCTACTAGAATTTCACTATTGACAATAATTCTCATCAGTTGGAAGATAATATTTAGGAAGGCGAATCTCTTGAGAATTTCAATCAAAAATGCAAAGTGCCTGGATCATTACATCAGTCTTACATGTCGGATGTTTTACACATGTACATTAAGACGCCAATACAATGGAATGTCCAAACATTTAAGAATCAATCGACTTTATTTGCTTCCAGACCTGTGAACAGCAAATTATCACAGATTAGAAGAGACAACATTAGTCTTCATCAGGCAGTCTTGACTGATGGGCATTCTTCCCTCAGAATGCACTTCTTCGACTGATTGTCGCGAACGAATCCGGCTGCAATTTGTTCTCATCTAACTTTAAGCGATTATTCTGCATTAAGGTGGGCTGAACATGATCTCCGATCATTTAGTGGGTGTTCGAAACTATTTTGCATATGCAGAGAAACGAATCATACCTGAGCACTGGCAATGCGGTGGCATGCAAATCATCATGCAATTTCTCTCCTGAACGTGAAATTCAGTACAAAAAGACTATCAGAGACCACTCACGAGTCCTTCGTCCCCGCAGAATGGTTCGAAACAAGTGTTGGCACACTTTTGCCACGTCTCGTTGAGAGAGCAACTCCCATTCTTAGAAGAAGCTAAATACGCAATTCATTATCAGTCTTTCGAGAATTGGAAAGTGGAATCTCCACTTCCCAGTGTTAAAGCAGTTGGACTCAGTAAGCAGAAGGGTGGGGAAAGGAAGCACAAGTACATTTTTCTGTCATCTATTTCCTTCGGAGCGGTTGTCTCTCTCATGTGATGGACAACCACTCCGAGCGAATTAGAAAACAGAAAAATGCAGTTGTGCTACCTTTCCCCCAACCCTTTTAAGCAGTTGTCACTGATAAAAATAATACTTCCAGCACAAAAACTTCAAGAGCGACCTATGAGTCAGAAAATTGCTCTCTTCGTCAGCACCACTGTTCGATCATTTGATCTCCAATATAAACAATGAACGGACAGAGAACAACAAAAGAAGAGACAAGCAGAAGAGGGGAAAAAGAAGTCCATCTTGTGGAAAACTTATTATTTCTAGGTGTACCTACCTTGTTCTTTTTTCTCCTTTTCCTTCTCCCATTCCTCCTGACTAACACATTCCGCTTTTCCGTTCCTTTCCACACAGAACAGTCCACTTCGGCAATCGACCAGTGCACACGAGACAGGGCCTATCTCTGGAGTTCCTGCAAAAATTCTGGGGTATAAGGAAATGTAGGTCATGGCGGATCAGCGTCCCTATCTGATCTTTTGATCTATTTACAACACAAAGCTTGAACGAACTGAGAATAACTTGTATAATTATGGGAGAAGATGAACAAAGAGGAAATGAACGAAGTTTACGCTGGTCACTAGAGAAACTGGGTGCAAAGACAAATTTGTTTATTCTTATTGTGTAGATGTTATCTATAAACCTTCGTTATACTGGCCATAGATCGAGGCAGCTGATGCCAGTAAAACAATCTGAAATGTTTTCATTGTGCTGTTGAGGGAGCTAATTCATGCTCACCGCAAGTTGGACAATCATTGATACCGCCTTACTTGTCGGATCTGAAAAAATGCAGCATTTTCTTGAAAAAAACGACAACCGCATCAGTGTAAACAAGGTACGTAGCTAATAAAAAGGAACATGGAGCGAAGGAAGCAATCCAAACTCCTTCTCGACTACCATTTTATACGCGAATTCTCTGTTCCCCGCCCTTTTGCCCAGCGGGTGAGTCACCCGTCATATGGCCCCCTCGCGCTACACAAAAAGTAAACAAATGATTGGTATTAGAAAAAAAACAGAACGAAATTCAACGACCAAGAAATCAATCAGTGGTAACAGATTTTCTGCGTAATAACCCACCAAATGAACCAGGATCTAGAACCAAAAATTCAAACCCGTTATGAAGTCTCGATATTTATGGTGGGTACACAAGTACATTTATGTACTACAACCGAATATGTTTGG
This sequence comes from Diplogasteroides magnus, assembly GCA_014805445.1. Lineage (NCBI taxonomy): Eukaryota > Metazoa > Nematoda > Chromadorea > Rhabditida > Diplogasteroididae > Diplogasteroides > Diplogasteroides magnus. Next base: position 13,723 of record JACMIF010003478.1, read on the forward strand.
TGGCCGCATCTAGCCCCGCTGAAAAGATATAAAGATAGAAAAATCCGAAAATACGCTAATTATTCAAAAAATCATAACTTTTGTTGTACTTGAAATTGTGCAACCTAATTTTGCCGGTAGATAAGTGCTATGAACTGCTTCATGAGAAAAAAATGCCTGGCCATTTTGACCAAAAACGACAACATTAGAAATTATTTGTTCCAAAATCAGATTTCTCATTTTGCAGACAAATGACCGTCGCTTAAAAAATTTGCACTTGCCACAGCTATTTTATTACATATTATGAAAGAGCACTTCGAGAGCTACAAAACCCACTATAACATATCTCTGATCAGGCTCCCGAAAGTTGTTATTTTTTCGCTAGAATGTCAAAAGTCATTTTTCACCATGATAGGGTATCATGGTGCGAAAAATCCGTGATCAAGGATCGGCATGGGGCATACTTTTAAGAAGTGCCCACCACACGTGGTGATTACACAACTACCAAGTACGGACCAATTGTGCCTCTCTCGTATGGGAGATCGAAAAAATCGAAAATAGCATGTGCGAGGTCACTACTTCTAAATTTTCTCTACTTTCATCACATGGTCTTACGAGCCTGATACGGCGCCAATGTAATGTAAGGTAGACCAGCCACAGAATAAAGGCAAGTGGTAGTGTGCAGGACGCTTGATCTCTTAAGGAGAGGTGCCCGAACATGGCATCAGACAAATATCTGACTACGCTATGTGAAACTCAGAAAATCGCTGCATTTTTATATTCAGTCTGTTCTGTCTGAAATAATTCACGGGCATTATGCAAACGTGTTCCT
>JACMIF010003479.1:0-10941 GCA_014805445.1 Diplogasteroides magnus
CATAGTCCATGATGACATAGGTGACCATACCTAAAACGAGTTCCTCGCTAGCAAACACCACCTAATGAACCAATGTGACAAGACTTATGCAACAACCTAATAATATCAGGGCGGGGTAAAAAAAAGCAAATATTCGGCTCTCTGGCTCTAACCCCGCCTCAATCTTGATCAGTTAACGTCTACATGTATGATTCGACCATTCAGAAAATGTTTTATTCTCTTGACCCTAATTAGAGCGTACTTATGTTGTTTATCGGCGGGAAATGAGTGCTAAATTTTTTGCTCTTTCGTTGTGTCCGTTAACAGCTGTCTCTCTCCCCCCTCCCTCCGCACACATGAAAGAGTACAATCCTCCGTGTTTTCGGATTTCGCCTCTTTTTCCGCTCTCTGCCTTCTCTGGACTGTCTTGTTATCCCGTACTCTCTCGTCGTGTCGGTGAATCCCTCTTAATCTCTCCCGATCCCGGCCGATCTCTTGCTTTCATACTATTGTTGGTAGTCAGTATGCGAAATAAGTTATGTTTCATCGAGACTATATATCATATATAGCTCCGGTGAATCATAACTGATCCCGCATACAAACTGCCAATCCCACTCTCCTGTCAGTGATTCCTCTCTTGCTTCCACACGATCTCACTTCCCTGATCCGAATTTCTCTGACTTCCTGGGCTCTCTCACAAAGCCTCCGTCTCCAGCCCTTGTTTCCGCCTGAGCGCATAATCGCCAATACAAGTTGGAGGCGCATGTAGTAATTTCGAGAGTGATTACGGTAGTTCGACGGGACAGACTGCGAGTCAGACAAATAACAAGAGGGAGTGGTGTATGTGTGCTTCGATTACTCCCAACTTATTAACCGGCTTGAGCAATCGAGGCCGGAGATGCAGGGGAAATGCGGAGAGCGCCAGACGCGCAGAGCGCCCACCTTCTCCTCTCTCAACCACATAGCATTGGGTGTGACCATGTCTATCACTACCTGTCCCCAATTATCGATTGATTGCTACTACTGTAGTGGTTGTTAGTAGTCAGTTGGCGATCGGGGCGACCCCACCCTTCGTTCCTTTCCTTCATTCTTGTGTATTGTGTAAAACAGTGACACCGCTCTGGCACCCCGCCGAGTGTTCTTTTCCCTCGTCCTCTTCTCATTCTCCTCTCCGTTAACCCTACCATTTTCTTGATTGATTTGATGCCCCGCTAAGTCTCTGATTGAGGAAAGGATCAGTTTCTCTTCTTGTGATTTTATTGGTACACTTTCCCTCACTTTCTTCCGAACTTGCGCTATTTAGAGGCGCGTTTGTTCAGCCCCAATGTTCTGTGTTCGACGTAACACAGGGCGAGAGACAGTTCGTAAGACGATTAGCCTTTCTGTCTGCGATTGTGCCCTGCGTAGATGCCCCGAGCGGAACATTTTCTGCAGAGAACTGTGGAAGAACGGGACCAGACGACCTCCTTGGGAGATCAGACGCGTTCCCGTTCTCATCTTTTCTCTTCCATCTTTCCCCCTCATTCACAGTGGCTTTGAAATAGTGTTGGCAGTTTGTGCGCGAATTCGGATAAGTTTCACTGACCATTAATTTGGTTTCTATCAGTTTCGTGAAACATATCCAATTTCGCGCACAAACTGCCAACCCCACGACTTTGTATCAAGCTTCAGTTTGGTGACAGCCGCCAAGAGTAATGAATACTCCGAGATGACTTGTGATTGTCGGGAAAACACCAACCCTGCAGGATCTTCCCGTTGAACAATAACAACTTTTTCTGCGCCCTGTCGTCTCGAGAGTTGTCAGCCACCCCCAACCGAAAATATTTTGCCTCCCCTTGTCACTCGTCTTCAAGTTGTGATTCATCGTGATGAGATGTCTTCGCTTTTGTCTTCTTTCTGTGAAAACCGTGAAATAGCAGCGGCCAAAGATCGCATTCTAATTGACGGATGTATTCTAATTCTAATTGACGAATACTTTCTGGCCGGTGAAAACCGCGAAATAGCAGCAACCCAAGATCGCATTATAATTGAGGGATGTCATAAATCGCCCCTGATCACTCTCTCTTAATCTTCTCCTGTGTCAACGATTGAGCTGTGTTGTATGTGTGCGACACAAACCTGCTCGATTCTCTCCTCTTCCTCCTTCTTACCTTTCCGCATCTCCACCCACAAACCCTTCATGATTCTACTACTACTGCTAGGGTGTCCCAAATGGGAACTCTAACCCAGTCAAACCACTGACGAGTGGTCGCCTTTCAAACGGGTGCAATTGGAGTCATGTACTGATGAATGTCCATATCACCAATACGGCTCAAAATCTATGGCGCAGTTGTATTTCACCCCCGCTCAAACACTTTTCCATTATCATTTGCGGCACGCCCCCATACATGTCATTTGTTCGCTGAAGTTTTCTACTTGTAGATGTTGTTGTCAACCGGTTCTGTGCCCCTTGATAACGTTCTAATAGGATTCACCCTTTGTATATGCTTTCCTCTGACTATTGCCTGTTTGATTTGTTCGTTGTGGTTGCTATTTTGGATAGTGCAACGCCGAATTTGTCAGCATTTCTCTCGGGCAACCGCTTAGTGGGCATTATTTTTTGTCCGTGAGATGAACATTCGCGCTGCCATAAGGAAATGGCCGTAAATTTAGGATGTTAGTCTCATCCTCAGATGTCTTAGCGCCAGAATGGTGTCACTTGGGAATGCCCCTTCTGTACTACTACTTCCATTCATGTTCATCCGTCGAAGGCGGGAGTGTGACTCAATGAGACACTTTACACCAAACTTCTCACCTGTCCTCGTTTTCTCTGCCCTCTCTCATCTTCGAGCACTCTCTCGTCACTCTTGCTTCCCTGGACTCTCTCACCTTCCCATTATCTCTCGCCACTCCCCGTTTCTCTGCCCTCCCTCCGCGATCCGCCCACTCTCTCTCAAGTCCGCATATTAGTACTACCCCCTCCCAGATCGCGTTTCACCACTCTCGACGCGACTTCTTGGGTTACTGTGCCTTCGCCGGTTACTGTAACAATGACGGCGGACCGAAAGCGGCAGCGCAAGAGACGCTTTCAGTGGACGCAAAAGGTTCGTTTCAAAAGGTTCGATACTTGTGACGTTTAGCGCGCAATGCGCCTTTGCATAATTCGCGTGTACTCTCGATTCCATTGCCTTCGATTGACTGCGGAAAAAACGCGCAGGATGATGAAAGAGGGGTTCCGTACCGGTTGGTTTATTCGGGTTGAGCGTGTCTGATCGAATTACCGTTCTGTCTCTCAGACTGCATTGGGTCGCTTGAGAACGCTTTTTTCTATTAGGACATGCAATTTGTCGATTCCCTACACTCTTTAGTCGCTCAATTGATATGCGCTGCAAATATCAGAACGACGGGTCGGCTCTCCTTACTCTTGGAAAAAACGCAGAAAAAGCGGCCAAATCAATGGAACAGATTCGATTTGTGTGTGTCTGTTCTCTATCAATCCCGTTCTTTTCCCTCCCGGAAATCCGCTCAGACAACAACGCTGTCGATTGTGTTAGACGGCGACAAACGGCCGATCTGACTCCGGGAATTTATCCTCTATCAGTGAAACATATCTGAAAACATATCGCCCTTCTCGTTTGAACTCTTGATCATAGCATCTTTGTGAGAAAAATGCACTGATGGCTTGGCGCAGTAGTAGTCATTCACAAAAAACCCGTCGATTGGTACTGCTTATTGCACTCAATTGTTGAACTTTCTTGGCCTATCGACCATTGAGACCATTGCGATTTTTCTTCCTCTTCCTACCTTGAAAGTGCAACATGGCCCAGTTACATTTCGCTTGAGGACGGAAGTAACGGTGACTAAATTGGTGTACATATTTTGGCACTTGTCGTCCTGTATTACACCAGGGATGAGCAATATGATCAGTGTTCTGGATCTTCAATTCTTCCAGATGATTCACGATCTCTTGCCACACAGACACACACACGTGATGTGTGCCATTGTACTGAGTTGAGGATGAGTGTGCCATGGTGTTTCTCAAACAGAGGTGAAAGACAAGCGCGTCATGACCATGCGCCGGGAAAACGACGAGATCGATGGCGCATTTCTCCATTACACCATGATGGCGCAAATGTCCATGGCGCACTTGTAGTAAGAATCGACAATGATTAAGCCATAGTATTCCTTTCTTCTAAATAAGTTGAGATTTGGCTCTCTTTGACTACATACGACCTCTCAAAAGAAGCGCCAGAGGAGAAAGTCATCCCACGTTCCAACACCATATTCCTGTCCAAGTACAAGAGTGTTTGTCTTCCCGCACTCTTTGGGTGTTGGTGACTACCAGTAGTACTATCGGGGAAGACAACTGGGCCACGGACAATTGCGCCACATTGGTGAAATGTCAATATTATACAACCAGTACATTAATGTCTTCTACCTCGAAGTGCGCAATTTGAAGGGCTATAAATGCATGGCGCATTTATGTTTCACCTGTACCATAATACAGTTTCCATAGCAAATCAACTGCTCGTTCGTCTATTCTCAGACAATCAATCAATCAATGCTTAATTTAATTTCCTGTTCCACTGGTAACAGTCAAGTACGATCTGTCGAGAGTCCGTTCGCATCGGGTCGTACGCCGGGGCGGAAGTATTATTACGATTGTGGGGGTTGTCGCCCTCTGCAATGCAATGATGATCGGTCTTTGTCAGACATGTCATGGGAATAGCCATCTGAGCCTTCCTTTCTCTGTCTGCGTCTCTTACTCTTCTCGCTCTTCGCCCTAGGCAATCCTCCCCCTTCACTTATGAGTTATGGAGTGTCATCCGTCCGCTATTGAAGAGTCCACCGGGGGTTCGGAGTGTAGTTTGACAAACGTCGTCATACACCACCACACCAGTGGTATGGGCAAACAGAAAACGGTGTAAAGACGACTTCATGCGTACTGTTGACATCAACTTTACTTTAGTGGTACACGTAAAACTGGGACGTTCACTCAGGAAAATTAATTCCGGAAATTGGTCCTTTGCTGGGTGAGTCACTTACAATTAGAGATCAGACAGCGTCTGACCAGTTATTTGAACCTTTTTTTACTGTTATGGCGTAAAGGCTCCTGATCTCTTCTCTTCTCCTTATCTCTCTGCGTAGGATATCTGCCCGAAGACGCACGCAAACATTGAGAAGGAACGGTCGATGTTGGGATAAACAACGTCGAGAAGGAATTTAACAGTCAATCCCCTACACTAAGCGGTCGTCTCTTGTTTCATGAGATACGCAAACCTAAGAGAGAAATGAGGGATCTCATGGGCATCATCCTCCCTCGCACTCATGTTGAAGTGGTGTGGATTTCCAAGCAGAGTTGTCAAGGGGATATTGTTGTTTAAAAACGGACCGACGACGTACTACTAGCGTCAAGAGAAAAATCAAGTCACTTATGCACGACGTGAAACACAACACAAAATTCCATTTACACTGGCGATGTAGCCGTCAAGGAGTTCTAAATTGAGTATTGAATGACGACGCAAGATTACCAACAAGGATCACACTGCATACTAATGATGGGCGTGAAACATGATAGGAATCCGAGAATGCAAGCCAGCTGCTAATGTAACAGATTCGGGTAGGTTTCAAAATGCTGCCAAAAGGGGAAAGATTGGGATAAAGCAATGTAGTTCTTTCCTTGCTGGGAAAAAATATATATAATATAAATCAACAATCGTTTCTTATTTGAATGGTTTTATGCCACAAATTAAATTTTACATAACCTCTGCTGTTTAGCGATTGCGAACGGAGAACCGTCTCCTTCGGCAGAGGATCGATTACTTGGAAGCCGAGTCTTCGGCTCTCGCCGACCGCCTCGTGAAAGGACAGGTAATATTCCGTTCCACTAATGTTCTCAATTCCGGAATTACGGTAATTATTCGATCAATATTTCAGGTGAACCTTGCTCAAGAGGCCGAGAACTGCATCTCCATCTCACATGAGCTCAGCATTCTGCGCGATATCAACTCGGAGGTGAGAGCCGGTAATTAGCAGAAATCCGTATTTCACAAAATCGGATCCGTTAAAAAGCACAAGTCTGTAGTTTTCCTGAAACTTGGTTTTATAGGCTCATAAGAAGTTGGAAGATGCGTACGAAACGATCCGCGAGCTCAGCTCGAAGCGGCACGCGAACATGGTGGAGAACGAGGCTCAGGTGCTTATTCGATTTTAGTGTACGCAGTCCGGAATTGAAAAAAAGTGGAACGAAAAAAACAAAACGCTAAAACCCGGATTTTCCAGGTCGATGACACTTCCATGATCGAGCACATCCACTCGCTGCAACAGGAGTTGATTGAGAGGGTGAACAAGCAGGCGGATGCTGAGGGAGCCATTAGGGATCTCAAGCAGAGAATACAGGTGGGAGCAACATACCGTATTCCCCTCCCGCGAAAATACCGTGACCTCTCCAACCAAATACCGTAATTCGATTCAAACAATGTGATGGGCTCTAAACAGAGTATGCAGATGGGAATTGTGAAATATTACGGGGAGACATGAGTTTTAGCATAACTTTTTATTTCTCTGAAAGAAACAAATGATCGAATTAAAATTGATTAGCCCAGTATTTCAATGTTTTGTGAAACTTATCCGCATTCCAAATGAAAATACGAATTTGAAAGCAATTGTTGAGTATTTTTGGGAAATCCCACTTGGCTAAACACCGTATCTTAGGAAGTGGAGATGGCGAACAAGCGACTGCGAGAGCACGAGCCGGAGGAGGGCATTGCGGGACTGCAGGTGGGTATATGTTTCATGTTAAGTACAAATTCTGGAGATCTGTCAGTGTATTTAGTATTAGTGCAGTCAATCTGAGAATTACTTCAAATCCTCGTTAATCAAAAACAATTCTTCAGGAGGAGTTGATCTCGGTGAAGATGCGCGAGGCCGAAGCTGCCCTCTCACTCAAGGAGATACGGGCGAGACTCGCGGAGTTGGAACAACACTGGGCGGTCAGTTGATTAGGGGTGAAAGAGAGGAGCGCCACGGACATTTGCGCCATAACGGCGAAATGGACAGTTGCGCCGTCAGAATGCAGAGGATGGCGCAAGTATACATTTCACCGTTATGGCACAAATGTCCCTGGCGCTCTCGTCTTTTTGCAGCTAATTGATATTGCAAACCCCGGTAGCTTCCTTTTCTGCCTTACTTGAAAAAGGAACAAAAATCCTATGTTTCGCTCATTCCAAAAGTGCCGTGGAAGGCCAGAGAGATGCTTGTTGACCTGATGGTTCGTGGTTCCTATACACATGAAAAATAACATATCCCTGTCAGAAACCAGAAACAGTTCACTGTTTGAGCAGTTAATTTTCAGAAGTACATCTCAGGAATTCTATGTTTCACGCATCCCATAAGTGTCGTAGGTGTCATGAAAGTTGATTTAGTCGCCACATATATTTAGTGAAAATTTAAATGGCTGTAAGGAATGAGTGAGGATTACAGTAGTTCGTTTTTCAGAAGTACATCCACATGCGCACATTCGATCCGTGCACTCCGGCCCCTCACGATGGATCGGCCCCCTCATCGCCCAATGGTGAACATCCAGGAACGCCAACGACGGAGAAGCCACAACAGGTTGGAAATGAAATGAATTCGGCATTTTATTGTTAGGCCAGACTGGACATTTGAGCCAAAATGGTGTCGCATCATCTTCAATACTCAGCGTAGTTTTCGTTGAGATGATGAGAAAAAATCTTTAATTTTGAGCTCTCAATTAGTTTTCAAAGAGAGATTATGAGACGACACGGCACTCTTCTGCGCTTATGTTCACATTTGTAATGCGGATTCTAAGGAAATTATGCTAGCAACAAGATAGAAATGAGTTCCACAGCGGATAAATTTTCCTGATTTATAAAAGAAAAGAAAAAAACGCTATTATTTTTCAGCCCTCCCCTCCTCCTCTCACCTCAGCCAGGGCCAAATTGGCCAAGTTCACTGCCACCATCATGGGATCGACGACAGACGACGAGCCCAACCCCTCCATGACCATCAGGGAGCTCGAGGTACGGTACTCTTCGTGCTACAATTCTATTTCGTACCTGAACAGGGATTACGGTATTCCCTTCAGGACCAGCTGATGGGCGTGCGCATCAAGGAAGCGGATACGGTAGCCGAGCTCAAGGAGATGCGACAGAAGGTCATGGAGCTGGAGACGCAGGTAGGAATTGGATGAATTTATGAGGAATAGAATATTCGGACTATTTCATGGATGCGGTTTTTACAGGGCCGTGTCTGCTCCAACCAGCTGAAGAGACAAGACGACGAGCTGAAGAAGTTGAGAGAGGAGAAGGAGAACTTCCAGAAGGTAATCTGATCTTGAAACATATCTCATCCAGGTTTGAACTTTTAGACCCAGCGCGAGACGGAGGAGGTAATCTCCAAAGAGCGGCAGAAGCTCGTACAGCGCGAGAGCGAGCTCACCGAGCAGAATATGATGCAGGTGAGCGACCAAACCCGGGTGAGTTGTGTTTCACCCCGGGCACATTTCAGAGGATCAAATACTCCGAGGCCGTGCAGTCCATGCAGGATCTGCGACAGCAGATCGCCCAGCTCGAACTGAAGGTACCATTTTTTCGTTCCGTGAATATTCGACACTACAAACTTCCGGAATTAACCGATTTTTGTCGTTTTGCAGTGAGAAGCAATAAAAATTTAAATGAACTCACATATGTTTCACGGCAGAAATAACTGTTGGAATCTGCAATGATTACAATTTTGAGGAGAGGGAAGATGAACTTACCTTAAACATCATAACATGTAGAAGAAAATGTTAGAATAACGAGGCAAAATAAATGAAAATTTTAAACTTCAGAAAGCCGAGAAGTGGACGGAGCATCAACTACGTGGAGCGTCCGTGTGCGGCGACGACGACGAGAGTAGTAACTCCCTCAACAATCTGTCGGTAGGTGAAACCCGGCTGGAATGTGTTTCATCTCAAAGACATCTGATTATGTTTCGCCTCTTTAATTTAGTGGAGTACCATTTCTCGCTATATTTTCATAGAAAAAAACATATATCAGCAAATTGCACTTGACAACGGTCAAAATTCCACTGAACATTTTTTTTTGCTATACAATAGTGTCATCAGGAAAATTGTCGATCTTTGCAAACCGGCAGCAAATATGTTTCATTTCTTGCAGATGAACGGTTCGCACCACTCGTTCGGCTCCGCCTCCATGCATTCTGAGGACATGCGCAATCTGCTGGCGGAGATGGCCCTGAGGGTTCCTGAGGAGAAGAAGGTGAGGATTGAATCCGTGACTTTTTGATCTATGTCCCGTTGTGTTACCACTACACCAAACAATTGAATCTGTATTGGGGATTCGAACCTAGTCACATTTAACTCTACGACTTAGCCTCATACCACTAGGCCATCGTCAGCTATTCAGGCGCGGAGTCCCTCGCGAGACCTTGACCTGGACGAAGAGGACGAGGGAACGGAGACGGAGGATGCGCGACGGAATATCGTCATTATGAATGGCGGCAAGGTTGGTTGACTTGCAGTTATTGATTGATTCGCTATTTTTTCATATCACCAAAAGCGCGAAAGTAGAAAATTGAAAAAAATTCTTTTTACAGATTGAGGAAGACGGCAACGACACGACGGACAGCGGAATCAAGTGCTGAGAGTCGCTTCCCCCGTGTGTTGGCGCCCTTTCGGAGTCCTCTTCCCCCATTGACGCGGATTCGGTGTCCCCTTCAAACGAGTCCATCCCCCACCCTCGTGTAGTGTAAATACGATGCTCAGCATGGTCGCGCAGTATTCATTTCTCATTTTCATGGCGTCTTTGTGGTGGTATGTCCTTGACGCCTTTTTGGTTACATTATATTCTTCGCACGAAATTGACACCGGTACATTCACAACATGCCTTGTTTTTCTTCATTATTTGTGTCTTATTCGCCCCGTGATTATGTAATTTCGGCCAGTTTTTTGAGTGAATTCCCATGCAGTGAGCCGGTTTCACACTCTTTTGGTGTATCGCCGCCCTCATGGGTCCTATGGATTCGGTAGTTTCCCTCTTTGATCGGCCCTCGGAGGGGTGAAAGGCAACTGCACCCGCAGCTCGACTGCCCATTCCACCAATACGGCGCAAATGTCAATGGTGCAGTTGTCGTTCACCTCCAGAATCTATATTGCTTGCACATAATCACGATGCGACGATAATGGGTTCCTCACGCTACTTTCACATTGTTCCCGAACAAAAATAGACGCTTTGTTATTGGGTTTTGTATGCCACACCAAACGCGCGCCTTCTTCCCCGTGTGTCTTTGCATGGCGCACTTCTAGTGTCCCTTCGAATTCGAACCACTGTGATACGATTTTTGCCCAGAAATGTTAGACGAGAGAATTTTTGTATGTACATTTAATTAGAGACGATCAACATAGTTCTATGCATAATATCTAACTTATTATTGGATTGTATTTACGGCAGTTTAACATAATCAGCTTCGTTTCGTAAGAACCAGTGAACAATGCTCTTGGGTTCGTTAAGCTGCCGTACCAGAAACTGAAGAAATGCCTTTCTTTTCTGGTTTCATCTCGTTTTCTGCATTGACCACATTGAGCTTTTTTCTCGTTCACTCTTACATGGGCAACATTGATTGATACATGGCGATAAAGCTGATTTTTTCTATACAATTGTGTATTGTGCAATCTACCGTGACACGGTATTGATACCGGCATAAAGTTCCCCCAAGGTAATGCCTTGACGATATCGACTGTACACCCTGTATTAGCCAAGGTAGAAAGAAGGAGATAGTACTCATAGACTCGTTGTGCCATTCGAACGATGTCGCTTTTCTCGTTACTGGCGCCGGAGATACTGGAGATGATTTGCACATTGTTGAATGTGCGCGACAAAGTTTGTTGGTCGTAGAACGAAGACTCGGCGGCCGGGCGCCGCCGCGGGCCGGGCACCGGCGGGGAGCGTGCCGGCGCTCGGA
>JACMIF010003480.1:0-14528 GCA_014805445.1 Diplogasteroides magnus
CGTCTGAAGTCTCGAAATTGACCAAATATGCTATGTTTGGGATTTTCTACAGCAAGAACCAGGCTTCACTGAGGGACGTGCATACCCGCAATGGAGAGTGCTTAAGTAGTACATTGCACATGATTTTTACTAGACTTCTAGTTAAGGCATAAAAATGGGGGGAATTTTCAAAAGTGTGACACTTTTGAAAATTCGCCCTATTTTTATGCATGAACCAGTAGGTCTAGTAAAAATCATGTGCAATGTACTGCTTAAGTACTCTCCATTGCGTGTATGCACGTCCCTCAGTGAAGCCTGGTTCTTGCTGTATAAAATCCCAAACATAGCATATTTGGTCAATTTCGAGACTTCAGACGCTTGTTTCTCGTTCTACAGCGCTCTTTAGCAAAAATTGAAACATGCTATAATCATCTCTTTCGAAGGCCTATCGTTTGAGACCGTCTCGTCTCGAAAGCTCATTTTGAGTCCGTGCACTTCCCTGGTTAGACGATCGTTTTAGCAAAAAAAATCATGTCGGCACAAACTAGAGATTCTTAATCGGTATGAAGGGCAATTTTCATTTGTCTGCGGTTGCCTGTACGTTCGACAGACAACCGCTCCGAGAGAACTGGACGAATGAGAAATGCACTTTTCCTCCGATTTAGAAACATCAATAACATCATGAGACAACAGACAGTTTGATGTTTGCGGTGGGTCAAAGTCAACGTGATTTTGTCTTTGAACTTCAATTGGCAAGTTCCATTCTCCTTAATCATCGCCGCCCAAATTAGTCTATGAACCGGAAACGACAGGTTCGTTGAGGTTTGATTTCACCTTGACGTCGCATTAGCAAATCACTAAGTACAGGACAATTTTCGCTTTCGTTTCCAAATTTAGGGATATTTTTCACCATATTTTGAAAGGCCAGTTATATTTTGAATATTTTAACTTTTGAAATCGAGCGTGATTAATTCCTTATTTCACATATGTGTGTTTCACAGATAAAATATGTTGCAGAATAAGTGAATGGGAATGATCGGCAGTGAATTGTTCTTCGATAAAACCCGATAATTATGCAATAATGGCAATAGCCAAGCACGATACAAATCGATTTGATGAGATGACGCAACTGTCAATTTCACCATTATGGCGCTCGCATGCTCGCGTACGTTTCTTTCACCCTGTCATGCACAAATGCTCGCGTACGTTTCTTTCACCCTGTCATTAGCTCAAATTCAAAAAGCGACTGTGCTTCGCTGTGGTCATCTTTGTAGTCTATCGTCGCAATTAGTACCCGCAGCTGAAACCGAAAGTGTATTTCAAGACAAATTTTGTAGTCAGATGAGTGGAAGGAACTACATTTTGGCTACAAAGATCCATTACACTACACAACTGCCATGAATTATCAAAATATTCACCTGGATGGGAAAATGAAAACACGATCGGTGAGAAAAATTAGGTTCTTCGAATACAGTATGTTTAGTGAAGTCGCTACTAGGGATTTTAAAACGGTAGTAGAATGCATTTGTCATTCGTCGAATTTCCGCGGTGCGGTTGTCTCTGTATTCGATCCGCTCCGAGTGGATTAGACGAACGATAAATGTACTCTACTACCGTTTTAGACACCCTAGTCACTACCGGACATTCAAATTTCATAAAGAATTTATTTGGGCGGTACAAGGAGCGCTTTTCCCAGGGGAAAATCAATATTGTATTTTTCTTCGTCTTTACTAATGCGTCACTCTCTCATCAACGGGTCTAGACTCCTCCGTAGATCCTCGTAAGATTTGGGAAACGTTGCCTTGAAAACTTAGGCCTAAGCAGACTTATCGACAATGGCTCTTGATGTTCACACTGTGAACTTCACAGCAGAAATATCATGCACGTTTCATCGATTTGACGCAAATATTACGTATTCCAATTGAAATATCGGCGTGTGGTCGGGTTGGACAGAAGGACAAGAGCGCCCTGGACGTTTTTGCCGTAATAGCGAAATGGACGCTAGCGCCGTGAAAACGACAAGAACAACGGCGCACGTGTCTATTTCACCACAACGGCGCAAGGTTCATAGCGCCATTCTTGACAGATGAACCGCTCGGAAGAGATTTATCGGATTGGAATTCCCATAGGCTGCAAGTTTCATGCGCTTCGGTCAGCGCGCGCGTGTTCGCAGTGGGAATCTCGGGGTTGAAGCCGCAATTATGCACACGACTAGGGATCCTAAACAACCAAAAGTGCATTATTAACTTGTCAATTATCCGCGGAGCAGTTGGCTTTCAATGTATAAACAACTGCACCGCGTAGATTGAGAAAAGCGCATTTTGCCGACTTAAAAATGGTTACGATTCGCGTAATCACTAAGCTAAAATGGGCTTTTTTGAAAGGGGAACATAGTCAATGAATCAGTGAAAGAGCAAGACCGATTGTTTTTTTGCCGCTTCTTGCAAAGAAAACAAAATAATTAAAAATCAGGACTGACATGAGAAGACGTGCTTCTTTCTTTCTACTTTGTGTTCACACATGACTGAGTTGAATTATATGTATTTTTGCACAAATTGTCCTGGAGACTATTCACGGAACCATCATAGACGTTATATGAAACAGCGGTGAAGCAGACTCTTTTGCTGATGATTGATTCAATTCAATTCAAATCGTATTCAAAATACTCACTATATCTGATGTGGCTTCATGGATATTGACTGAATTGAGGTCCTGCAGACATCGGGGCATAATGGGCCCGCATTGGCGAATGTACAGCAGATGGCCTCGAGCTCCAGTGGCATCTCATTCGTTCCCTGGTGTCCGAGGATTTCTGGAATTCATAACTGTCTCCGGAGGAAAACAAAAACACCATAATAATGAAATGGACACGTGAGCCGATAACAATAGCGCGTTTGTTCACTTCATCATTACGGCACAATGTTTGGTGCTCTTGTCTTTCACTATTATAGCTATTCGAAACTATTCTAAACATTTCAGGACCATGCACCGAAAAGAAAGTCAGTTGATGTGTTGTTTTGAAGTGCTTTGAATTTGGTACGCAATGAGAATTCAGTGAAATTTAACCGATAAATTAGTCATTCTGTCAGAAATAGTAACGGTCCGGATGGGCAGGCCAAAGGGTCAACGTTGGTTATTCAAAGAACAAGTCAAATAGCGTTTGTAGCTTTTGTTTGGACTCACGTCATACCTTCCGCTGGATCACGCCAGCCCTGGGGATATTTAGTAGGGTTTCTAAATCACACTCATAATACTGAAGTTCATAAGCGAAGCATATCTTCACGTTGTGATGCATACTTGTTTCTGTGTTTAATGTGCTGATATGAATATAAAGTGTGTGTCTCTCGCCTCACTGAACCACAAGAGCACGACAACCATACAATAATACAATACCATAATTTGAGCATGCGCTCTGGGAATCAAGGGCAGTATTCGAGTAGTCACAAACTGTTCGTCTCATTTCTTCTCTGTAGCGAGTCCCCACTAAGAAAATTGACGTGGTGTTGATTCCTTGATGTCCGTACTCCTCTTGATTGGCCAGTCCTTTCTAGATAGCCATACAAAGTAGAAGCTGAAGTTGCAGCCGATCTGCAGGGAGTTTAGACCTTTAGGGGCATCGCCTGCTGGTCCGATTGATAAGCATAAGGCCAAACTATAGAGGGACTTATCACACTGGCGGGTTCAAGCGTTTCTTCAAATGTATCTACTTCGAGGTCGCAGCTATTTTGTATCAGCTGAATTGCCACCCACAATCTCATTTTCCTATAAGTATACTTGGTGAAACATATGGTAAATCACGAGTGTTGATCAGAGAAACTACGAAATAGTGCGCAAAATGAGAGATACAGTCGGTCGAAAAACGTAACGAACGTACTGGGTATAACAGTTCGGTTAGGATGCATAGTATCAATTGCAGATAACAACCATATCATGTACTGATTGTGAATCTGAAATATAGAGCATTAGCAAACCCCTTCGCACAACTCTATGGATATTATATTTTCTTGAATCAACTGTGAAGACCAAAACAACAACAACTTCTTCTCATTAGTACTAACAATTGTCGGTGAAACTTACCCTTAATCTTATGAAAATTTATCTTTCTTTCACTACAAAAATGCAGTGAAAATGAGATTTTGGCTTCGATCGCCGCTTTATCTCCCTATGAATCTTCCGAAAATGGCACATAAACACGATGATTGCTGTCGTCTAAACTGCCTGTGTCGATCGTTTTTCTGTCAACAGTAAAAGCTGAATGCCTTGTAAATTGTGGAGCAGTGTGAAATTGTCATGGACAATTGCTATATAACAATGGCCGTTTACGACGTTTGCGCCTTCATTGCACTGCAATAGTCAGAAAAAAACTAAATATCTAGAAGGCGAACCAGACACAACGCGCAGATTACGCAATAGTGTCAAGCCCAGCCACACGCATAGGGAGGCTAGCCATTTATTACATAAGTTGATTAATTTTTGAAAAAATATCCTGCGCCGATAGGAGCTACATCTTTCTTGCAAATAGATTACGGATAAAATAGTATCCTGAAACATACAAATGGAATAGCTCTCAACCCTCTTCTACCGCAAAATTTTCACATTTTCTTCTTGGACCCTTAACAGGAGTATAGAGTCTAGAGACATTGCCTACTGATAATTCTAATTTTTAAAAATTAATTTCTGGTCTGGATCGAAGAAGAATTAGGCCTGGCGTCCTGTGAACCGGTCATGTTCAAGAACCAATATAAACAAATAAATTGAAAGGAGAAGACGGAGAAATGAGTAGTGAGCATCTGAGACAGCAAGCGAAATAAGACAATTATATTTTATTCTTTCAATAGGTACACGTATAGAACGCGTTGGTTCAAAAAGAGCAAAAGAACAGGGGACACCCGGGTTTGAACCGGGGACCTCTCGATCTGCAATCGAATGCTCTGCCACTGAGCTATATCCCCACACGCAATAGAGCGAACGCTAAACAATAGGAAGAACTTTCTATTCCAGAACTACGAGGAACGCGCATTCAAGGAACGAAAACGAAGGATCGCAGAAACATGTAGCTGGCTGAATTCTTGCTCATAATGGCGAAAGTTTCCAAAAGTATATCAGAGAGAGTATAAATTCCAAAATTCATCCTTCTGCTGAATATTATCGAAAATTGAGTTATGTTTCAACAAACTGCCGTATCCTGCCAGATATCGGGAGACTGTATTCCAAGTCCGTATTTTAAAATACAGTTAAAAACACTTTCAGAATTGGGAGGCTCCACAATGATCTTCTATCGCTGGAAGAATCCGTTCTCGGACAAGGTATACCTTTGAACGAGGAAAGACTATTTTCTAGCTCGAAATAAAAATGAAGCGTATTCCGACCAGGGTTGGTAGAGTGCTGGCGAGCAGGTCCATACCTGCTAGACCGAAAGGCCCTCCGTCCAGAGGAAGTTTACTCTGTCGGACGACAGGCTGGGCCCTGCTCGCCGGTCACCAACTAGAGTTGTTCATTGCGGGACTCGGGAGTGGACGCGAAAAATGTTAATTTTCCTCCATTTGCGGGACTGCCGTTTCTTTGCCTCTCTCATGCAAATTTGTATGCGGGACCACGCATTCCCCTCACTCCCGCGGTACTCCCGCAGTGCCGAGCGCTCTCGCAATGATAAATGAAGAAGAAGAACCCGCTGCGAAATATATGTTTCACATTGAACACGCGATGAAATGAAATTTCGGGACCACTGCGGGAGTAGCACTCCCGCGGGAGTATTTGCATGTGAGAGGCAATGATGCGGCAGTCCCGCAATTATGCAAACATTCTTCATTTCTCCTTCCACTCCCGCAGTGCCGGTCCCGCACGTTCATCCCTAGTACGCATGCGAGTCAGTTAGTTCAATTTTGAGTGTGTATGTTTCAGAGATAAAATATGTTGTCAGACCAGTGGATGGAATAATTTTACCGGGACAGATAATGGCACAGTATCACATATTTGATCGCTAAACCCCCCCCCCTTATTCAAGGTGATCGTGACAATGTTTCCTCCTTGGTTTTTGAAAACAAAACTTTCTGAAAGAGTAATAACCTGTTCCGCGTTCCCCTTCCATTCCCGCATATGGGTACCAATCACCGGTTATGGGGCCATGTCGGCGAATTGGGGGCGAAACCAGCAAGAAATTTCATAAGAAGAAAAATGTAACTGTTGACACATTCCAATGGTCAAGAGTTCAATGAATTGTGCTAGAACCTACTACTGTGTCTGGACTAGTCTTGCAGTTAGAAGACAGAAAGTTAGACTCTGATTGTTAGGCAATAATACTGCTTGATGTCATGCACACAGTAATACTACTCCGCGATATAAAATATCATGATAAAATAGAAACACTTAGCGCCAGAAAGCGATAGTTACTATGAATATTTCGTCATTGTAGCGCAATTATCCAAGGTCTCACCTTTCTTCAAGCAAGTCCTGAAGGAATCGCTGGCGCTGTCACACGAAGGAGGAGTTCGTTCGATGAGTTGCTTGAGGACCTGGAAAACACAATTTATTTAATTTGTTTGAATCCAAATAATATATTTTTTATACCTAAATAAATTACTAAAGAATTTATGATATAAATGTCACCTTCTCCTGGCAGGCACGTGGAATGTCGCAGTTCTTCACGGCTAAACGAGCACATTTCTATTGACTAATTTTGGAGCTGTTTATTCTTAGCTACGGACAAATCATCGAAATTTCGAAGCACAATGCTGTTTTATCAAAGTCGAGAAACATACTCAATTTTGTCCAAGTCAAATCAAGCTAAAAAATGCCAAATTCAATTCACATTTATTTATTTCATGTAGAGGAATCAATCCGCACGCAAAGCGTGTTTTAAGAAATCAACTCACAATAGTAACATCACTGAAACCTACCTAGCTTGAAGATGATAAAATCCCTCATCTCCTCGCGCTGTTGATCATAGGACTTGGTAGACATAGCAGCTCTAGCAGCAACAGTGGAGGCGCAGATTACGGTAAACAGGACTAGGAACATATCGTGCGGGAGGACCAGACTAGACATAAATCAGGAGGGACACTGGGAGCCTGACTAGTATGGTTTGTGTTCCTTTATGTCCTCCTTTCTCACATTTGACTAGGGTGTCGTTGGCTTGAATTCTCTGACGGTCCCAAATCTCTGCCGAGCGGTTGTCTATATATTATGGGGAGAACTGAATGGGTGGACATTTTGGAGGTTAGCATTTCCCCTCCCATTCCCATAACCCGACCTTACACGGGAGGGGCGGCTCCGTCGCACTTTTTGCGGGCCTTTCAATTGGCTAGCCGCGCACCGTGCCTGTCACTACAGTTTTCGCATGAGATCAGCCTTGTGATGGAAAAAGAGCGACAATGACTTTTGTTCCAAGAGTGAAATCAGCTGTTCTTCTTGGTTTTCCTTTGGTAATTCTATTAATTTCATCATCATTGATTAAGTGTCCAGCCGTAATCACTGGGTGAGAACAGCCTTATAGAGCCTGTGAGGACATTGATATATCTTGAATCTGGTGATGCAAAGATGTATGATATGATTGCGCCCCGTAAGATCGTGGCCGTTTACAAAACGCAATGTCTTCAGATTTGACCGTTGTTTTGATAAATATTTTTTTACAGAAAGCTAAGAAAAAGCTTCGATCTTGATCGCGCAACATATGTATGAAAGCGGTGCTACATAGATATTTAGTAGAATTGGCAGATGGAATGCGAGAAAATGGTTGCTTATGATAGCAACCAGTTCCCCGTGAATTGCCTTCCGCTCATCCGATTGCGAGCCTCTTAAGCAACCGTGAAACGTATAATTTTTCTCAGAAACGTAATAATTCCGCATCTCTGACATGTCTGGATCTCACCAAACAGACCGCTAAGTAGAACATCCAGCAATCGCATGATTGCGAGAATCTCGCAATCGTGCGATTGCCGCAACCGATCGAATGCGGGGGACCGCGCCGAATGAACGCGTTCGCGTTCACCCCGCATTCCATCTGCCTACTCTAATATTTAGCTATATTCTCAATATTTAAACTTCACAAGACAAGCTGTATTACTTTTGGATTATTGGAGATTTGCTCCATAACTATCTGATAACATTGTACTTTTGCATATTTCTTCACAATTGTGCAAATATCCATGGTATCAGCGAAATTTTCTTTGGCGGACCCTGATCACTGGCTAAGGGAGAGAGGGGTGCCCTTGCAGGGTGCATCGTGCCAAGACAAAAAGGGCAGAGTAATGGGTTTTCGGGGGCCGACAGAAAGACACCCTCGTCGTATATTCTCTCCATTCTATAGTTGTCTCTCGCCGCTTAGATATCAGCTGAAACAGGAGAGGACAACTGTTAGAGAGGTCAGATTAGTTTGTAGTAGAGCTGCGCTACTGACCGACATTTTTAGCGGCCAGACGAAATATCCGATCTCTGATCCATTACAACTATGGTCAATGTTTGTAGCCCTGAGGCCATAAGCCAAATAGTATTGTTTTCTGACAGTGAAAGAATTCAATGAGAAGTCCTATAGAGAAATGTCGAGTGAATTCGGGTACTTTTTGCTGAGCCTATACAAGTTATAGTTTCCGTGAAACTTAGCCCTTCCCCCAAACTAACTGCTGACCCAAAATTACCTATGAGCGGAGGATGCTCCCTCTGAAAGGCATGGTTAAAATCACAACTGGTGGTCAGAGAATGGACTAAATATCTTTCGAGTTAGAGATATCACAGTTAGCGCTAATCAACGGGCATATTGAGAGTTCGCATTCGAAAAATAAACTTGGGCTTACATGAATAATGCACAAGGAACTGGTAAAACAGTGTTGGATAAATAATATGTGTTTCACTCAACAAGTATATTTGTTCAGGTGTTTATGCGACGATTATACGAGGCGACATTAATAATAAAACATAATTACAGCTGTGAGCATATATCGTCTACAAAGTGCTAAGGTCTGTCTTGGTGTTTGAAGGAATGCTTCGGGTGAAAGACGACTAAGCCGTGGACGTTTGCGCTAACATGGTCAAATGAGCAATTGCGGCGTGATATGATAGCGCATCCAGCCATTTCATCACAATGGCGCAAGAGTCCATGGCGCTCTTCTCTTTCACCCATTGTAGCACACTCGGAGGCCCAAATGCACAACTTTGACAGCTTGTACTTCGTCAACTGCAATGGGTCTGGAGGAAGAATTGATGGTTCAGCTGGCAGGGAAATCGACAACAACTAGTGATCGAGTTTGGGACCGAATAGGCATTTTCTCTGTCTGTAATCATGTGTGAGCCGTTGTCTATTATTCGGCAGAAGCAACTGCTCTCCAATGTGATCTGACAGCAAAAGACGCAAATATGGTCCAAAACGCTATCCCTGGCCAGCAGAACTCCATTCCTCTCCCATATGCACCTGTATTTTTCCGTGCAGTGACAAAGGCTTCGGAGAGGGTAATACACTAGAAATGCCCTGAAAGGGAGGTCAGTTTACATACGCGCAATACGCCTTCTGGAGCAAAAGCAACAAGAGTTCGACACGAAAGTAACACACGAACGGCAATAAAACATGATAAATAGACGCGATGGTAGGAAGGAGAAACATCCGGTGCGATGAGGCTTTCTTCCTGCTACGGAATCGCCTTTCTCCTGGCACTTGGTGTGCATTCGACGTCTTCACTCGACTTGTCCTCAGTGTCCGACTTGTGGTCAAACATCAAGAGCACGGTAAGTATAGTAGCGTCCAATGTATCCGACCAGGTCCGTTTACTGAGAGGTTGGGCGGTACTGTAACATTGGGTGAATGACAGGATCGCCATAATTGTGGAATGGTGCTGTCAAGTATCTGGCGCTCCTGTCTTTCGCACGAAAAATTATTGTGTCAATTTTTTTCTCTCAGATAGACAGCTATATTCGAGGAAATGGAACAATTACGGCTGAAGAAGCGGACCTTCTCGAGGCATGATTTTCAATTATTTTTAATAATGTTCAAGAATATTTAGAAACTGAACAAAACGGCAGTCGAAGCGCACGATTTCCACGAGAGACTAGAGGAAATCGAAAAACTTGTCGAGGCCAAGCTCTCTCACATTTCGGTCAACCAGACTGCTGTTAAGGCGATGATTGAGGTTTTTTAAAACGAAATTAAGAACGCACAATTAAGTTCAATCGAATTAAACCAATAATAAGATGAACAAGAAACACATCTAGAAACTGTTCCCGAATCGTCATTAAATTTTTTGCAGACATTTTATATAATAAACATGATCAGCCCAGAAACTCTTTTTTTCCAGAAACTCTCGCATAAAGTGCGTGATCACGTTATGAAAACGGGAGATGACGTGGAGGAAGTTAACGAGAACGCGCACGTGGCTGAGTCTGGGGATCTGTTCGAGAGCGATATAAAGATGACGAGGTTAGGAGAAACCTAGATAATACTGGAGGGAACAATGGCCAATGATATTTTTACACCGAATTGAGAAAAAAACAGCGACTGGTGTTTAGCGAGTGTTTAGAGGTAAATAGCACAGAATTTGGAGAGTGCACATTCGTCAGCCACAGTCATTTGATTCCATAACGATAACTAGGGAACGGAATCCAAGCAGTAGTATACGTTTCTGTCGTCTAATTCCCCCGAAGCGGTTGTTTCGAAAATGGACAATCGCTCCGTAGGAATTAGACGACAGAAATTAGCACTTTCACAGAGAGAAAAAATCTGTCACCCCAGCCACAGATTGTGAATGCCCAATCTGTAATTAGAGTACCCGCAGATTCATTCTGTCACCCGCCGACAGATTCATGCTGTGGGTACTCAATCTGCGTTTGCTTGGATTCCTTTCCCTAATAACAACTTGCTACCGATATGGCTCACCGAACAGTTCCTATCCGACTTTTGAAACTTATAATCTCTTCCAGTGCTCAATTGGACTCTCTCTACCCTAAGGAAGGAGCAGTTCAGAAAAGACAAGCGATGGGAGAATGGTTGGACTTTATTCGTTGATGCATTTAATTAATATTATGTTTTTTTCATTTAAAGTTGCCATGCGACGTATTTTATAAATTCAAGCTTGCATTTTGCAGGTACGTAGGCGTTCCCTGGAAGATCTTCCATTACTCCTTTCACAAATCGCTTGGTTAGCTTTTTCTGTCCAAATAAATCGTATTAATCTAAAAAAATCTGTTGTGAGTCTCACTAAGGCACTTTTTAGCCCCACACGCGAAGGCAGTAGCCTTGATCGCTATGAAATACTGGCAGAGAAACACGTGTCTCGACTTCGCGGAGAACAATACTGCCATTCCGAGGGTACGAATCATGATATTTCATATTCGGCCAAATGTCTTGCGATCGTTGATGTCATGGTAATTGTAGATGCTTCCATTCTAGAATAGTAGATAGATTCTAGAACGAAAAAATGCTTTAAAATGTTGGAATTCCGAGCATCGTTATTTTCTAATGGTCCTCGTTCGCGACTTATCATATAAAAACCATATTTTCATCATTTCGTTTTTCAATCACTGAAACTAAAAAAATAGAGTCAGAAGAGGGTACTGAATGAGATTCAAGCGGAATGTTTATGAAGTATAGGCGTGACAGCCTTTACAATTAGCGGTGGTCGTCTTGGGAGAAATTGCAATTTACTATTAGACAAATGCCTGCGTGAAAAAATGCTCCCTCAGGTAAACATACACCAAGGCACCGGCTGCTGGGCGTATGTTGGCCAAGTTGGATTCGACCGTCCGCAGGGGCTATCGCTCGGCGCTGGTTGCGATACGGTAAGTAATCAATCAATATTTATAGCGACTCTGGGTATTTGTAGGAATTTTTCGTTCCATTTTGTAATCAAACAAAAAACGCATGTGCTCATTTCACCAGTTTTGCGCAAGTGTGTTTGACGGGCTTGTCCTTCTACCACAATCAACTGTTTATTATTGTGGAAAGCCAACTTGATATCCCGAGTACACACACTCTATTTGGCTGACGACTGTGCACTCTCAAATTTGCGTTCTATTTCGTCGTTTCTCTAACCATTAGCCATGATTTTGTAGGTTTCACGGTCAACATATAGAGGCTGACTTTTGACGCCGTTTACTTACTTGGAGGTTACGATCGCCTCTCACGAGATCGGCCACTCGATGGGCTTCTGGCATGAGCAGAAAAGACACGACCGAGACGACTTTGTGACAGTGCTCACTGCCAATATAAGGAAGCACAGGTATTATGCATGTAAACTGAACTGATATAGTGGGTACTCAAGTGACATTTTGGTCGTCCTATAACTGATCGCAAAGTGAAAACTCGATTTTTAAGAGCGCTTTATACAATATAATGAAGCACAGATATTGCGAAATTCACTCAATTTAACTTTTGCCGGCAAATAATACTGTCTAAAAAAAATTTTAAAAAAGGAAAATGTTCAGGCTGAAGGACTTCGATAAGGAGGACTCTTCAACAAACGAGAACTATGGACTGCCGTATGACTACGGGAGCATCATGCACTACTCCGGACAGAGGTATTATTGTGGAAAACCAACTTGATATTCCCAGTACACACACTCGCTCTGGCTGACGACTGTGCACTCTCAAAATTGCGTGCTATTTCGTCGTTTCTCTGACCATTTGCCATGATTTGGAATACGTTTCACGCTCAATATATAGAGACTGACTTTCAACTCCTTTTACCACAATAATATTCATAAGCTAGAACATTAATCAATGTATCATAAAAATATAGACAAATGGCATATGCACTTTACTTTTATGAAACCAAATTCGTAATCTACTATTGATTGCAGTGACTCCGTCAACGGCAAGCCGACTATTATAGCGAAGATTAAACAGTATCAAGTAAAACCTATTATTTATTTCCATGAATGGGAATTTAAATTTCAGGACACCATGGGATCTCCCATCATCTCTTTCCGTGATATTTCTGCCATGAACTCGCTTTATAACTGCAAGGGTAGGCACTTATTCGGTGTCTTCAGCGCTTTATTAGGGTAATAGATAACGGCTTTTCCAATCGAAATAAGTACTAAGTAACGAAATATGTTATCGTGTGTACATGCTACGTGGCTGTCCTTTCAAGTGACACAAGAGATTGCGTAGCAGCCCATTCTAACATTTTTCAGCCCGTTGTCCGGCCGCCACATCCGCACAATGCAGAAACGGAGGCTTTCCACATCCGAGGAACTGTGCCATCTGTCTGTGTCCTAGTGGATACGGAGGACCTCTTTGCGCTGATAGAGTGAGTTGCATATGAGCGGCATTTGAAATTGACAGCGGAATTGTAAATTGATGGGCTATGATGCAACTTTCATCTTGAGCATATTACCCCCATGTATTTGATTTATGAATCTTTTTCATCCCATAATTGTTGGCCTAAGATAAGCGTTGTGATAAATTGGGAAGAAGATAAGTAGCAATTGTGTTGCATATCTGAAGTTCATACATATTTTTCAGCCAGCCGGATGCGGCTCCTATCTCGCGGCTACGGACAAGCTCCAGACGTTCACGGGCACGGTGGGCAATGGAAAGTTGGTGGTGCAAGACGAGTTCGTCTACTGTAACTGGAGGATTACTGTAAGTACTTTATAGTATCGAAAATTCAAGAAGCATGCTGACAGAAATGCTGTTTTTTGAGCCAAACCTCGGGACAAAGTCTTAATTTTTTTGAATTCAGGCCCCCGCTGGGAAGAGAATCCAGGCTACGATCACTCGGTATCTGAAGAACTCTTGCAATCCCGGATGCAAATTTGGCGGGGTGGAAATGAAGTGGAGACCGGATCAGACGCTTACTGGAAGCAGGTGAGAAATTTACAGACATATTCGCAAAATCATACAAGAATTGTTTGATAGCATCTACCTATTTCAGCTTAACGTTTCGCTGTAAATCGGGGCATTTAGTCAACAAAATCGATCAATGAGTTCTTTCAGATATTGCTGCCCTGCCGACGTGAAGGAAACCGTGACTTCTGCGTCCACTGTGCTGCCTATCATAGCGTACAATCGATACGGGAAAGAGACGTTCACCATCTCATACAAGGCGATATGAGAAATAGAGTGGATGAGTCGTTCTTGCTCGTCAGTCGATAAACATATCTGAATGGAATTGATCATGTTTGTGAAACATAGTTTACCTTATGGCCACGTCGTTTTGTGCTGTCGGGAGGAGCTGATTACCGTTGTTGGTTGTCTAGCAAGAAGTGCTCAAATATTTTTTCCATCCTCATTATCCGCTACTTTGCAGTGCATCTTGTGTTATTACCTTATATCTACAAAAGCGTAATGTCTGTCACGGCGTCCGTCCGTCCGTCCGTCCGTCACACTTTTCCCGTAAAACACTTCAAAATCATCGTAGAGACTCAAACCAAAGACCAATCGATGGTACTCGGCGAGATAAGTTCAACCATAACCCAAACTACCGTATCCGACCTACAGTAACCCTACAGTAACCCACACAAAAATTTCAAAATGGTCCAATCGGCGCCATTTTCACCCCATAGGGGTAATCGACCACGGCGAGTCCGAAAAAAATACTCTTGACCACCGTTTCCTACCGTAA